>CM075771.1:15698924-15703924 GCA_037974665.1 Ehretia macrophylla | reverse complement strand
ATTACGACTCAGCGAGGACCATGGCGTCGTGTACTAGGCGATTCGCGCATCGCACAAGCACGTCGGAACCCACCGGGGGATGACTTCAAGGCCGCATGGTGCTTGGATCGCCACGACATTGAAGCATCAATAATCGTCTCATCGCAACGCTCGCGTCGTTGCTTAGCGAAAGCCAATGCAACATGCGCTAGGCGATTCGCGCATCACACATGCCCCCCATCGTCCCCCTGTATGCATTTTGTATTCACGGAACGGGACAAGCAAACTACCTTCCTGCCCACGCGGTGCTTGGATCGCCATGACACTAGACCACGTATGTCGCATTACAACTAAGCGAGGACCATGGCATCGTGTGCTAGGAGATTCGTGCATTGTACAGGCCCGTCGAAACCAACCGGGGGACGGTTTCAAGGCCGTATGGTGCTTGGATTGCCACGACATTGAAGCATCAGCAATCATCTCATCACAATGCTCGCGTCGTTACTTAACGAAATCCAATGCCACATGTGTTAGGCTATTCGCGCATCACGCATGCCCCCCACAGTCCCCCCGTATGCATTTGTATTCACAAAACGGGACAAGCAAACTACCTTCCCGACCACGCGGTGCTTGGATCGCCATGACACTAGACCACGTCCGTCGCATTACGACTCAGCGAGGACCATGGCATCGTGTGCTAGGCGATTCGGGCATCGTACAGGCCTGTCGAAATCAATTGGGGGACGGCTTCGAGGCCCCATGGTGCTTGGATCGCCATGACATTGAAGCATTAGCAATCGTCTCATCGCAACGCTCGCGTCGTTGCTTAACGAAAGCCAATGCCACATGTGCTAGGCGATTCGCACATCACGAATGCCCCACGCCGTCCCCCAGTATGCATTTGTATTCACAAAACGGGACAAGCAAACTACCTTCCTGTCGACGTGGTGCTTGGATCGCCATGACACTAGACCACATCCGTCACATTACGACTCAGCGATGACCATGGCGTCGTGTGCTAGGTGATTCGCGCATCGCATAGGCCCGCCGAAATCAACTGGGGGACGAATTCAAGGCCGCACGGTGCTTGGATCGCCACGACATTGAAGCATCAGCAATCATCTCATCGCAACACTCGCGTCGTTGCTTAACGAAAGCCAATGCCACATGTGCTAGGCGATTCGCGCATCACGCATGCCCCCCACCGTCCCCTTGTATGCACGGAACGGGACAAGCAAACTACCTTCCTGCCCACGCGGTGCTTGGATCGCCATGACACTAGACCACATCCGTTGCATTACGACTCAGCGAGGACCATGGCATCATGTGCTAGGCAATTCGCGCATCGCATAGGCACGTCAGAACCCATTGGGGGACGACTTCAAGGCCACATGGTGCTTGGATCGCCATGACATTGAAGCATCAGCAATTGTCTCATCACAACGCTCGCGTCGTTGCTTAACGAAAGCCAATGCCACATGTGCTAGGCGATTCGCGCATCACGCATGCCCCCGACCATCCCCCTGTATGCACGGAACGGGACAAGCAAACTACTTTCCTACCCACGCGGTGCTTGGATCGCCATGACACTAGACCACGTCCGTCGCATTACGACTCAGCAAGGAACATGGCGTCGTGTGCTAGGCGATTCGCGCATCGCACAGGCACGTCGTAACCAACCGGGGGACGACTTCAAGGCCGCATGGTGCTTGGATCGCCATGAGATTGAAGCATCAACAATTGTCTCATCGTAACGCTCACGTCGTTGCTTAACAAAAGCCAATGCCACATGTGCTAGGCGATTCGCGCATTACGCAGGCCCAATGACACATCGGGGGACGGGAATGGCCCCCAACGTGTACCTAACCGGTGGCACGGGGGTGGCTAGTTTTGTGCTTGGGCAACTACTCGCCCCCTCATTAGTCATCCCAATGACGTCAACGGTGTTGCAGCACCTAGATGGATAATGAGGGGCTAGGGAAGCCACCACGTTCCTCATTAGCCATCCTGGTACCGCGCCGAGGGACATGCCGGGGGACGCGGGACGCGGGTGGCATGGCCCCAACGCATGGGTATGCAATGCAATACCTCAGCGTGATTCACTCGGTAGGCATTCCCGCCCACGATATTGCCCACGATATAGCCCACAATGTGCCACGAAGTGCCCACAACATCCCCCCGTATGGCCCTTGACCAGGAGGCTTGACACCACATACCCCCCTATAATACATTTAAATGCAAAAACCCAAGTGACAACAGTAGCATACATTTTGCCAGAGATTCATAATGGGTTTTTTACACTATAAAAGGCCCCATAAGGCATGATCTTTGTACCCAACTTGCTCCTAATTGAAATCATATGATATCCAAAGGCTTAAAAAAAAAATTTCGAAAAAATATTTTTTAATATTTAATAATTACGAAAAATATGAAAAAATCAGAAAAAATAGTAGAAAAATCAGAAAAAAATTATACTAATTCATACATTAATTTGTTAAATAAAATTCAAAAATATTTTTTTCAAAAAATTAATTTTTAATATTTAAAAAGTACAAAAAATAGGAAAAATTCACAAAAAAAACTAGAAAATTCAGGAAAATTTATATTAATTCATAGATTAATTAGTTTACATGATATTTGGCGTTACAATTTGTTTTGGATGGATTGGGAAACCGATTAATCTATTTCGCCTAAGAAATGTGACGAACAGCTTGTCGGACAAGGCAAAAGTTAAGACTACTTCGTAGATTTGGAAACCACTTGTATAAGAATATCAATGTCTACATTCGTGTCATAATACATTTCGCATGCCCAATTCCCTCGAATGCTTAACATTGCACGTCTTGCCCAACGTCCCCTACTAGTGCCAAAGCCGTCCCCCAACATCCCCCAACGTCCCCCAAGTGTACTCCCACCGTCCCCCAGCTGTGCCCCAACAGTGCCCCAGCCGTGCCCCAACAGTGCCCCAACAGCAAACATTGAGCGGCCCGCGCGCTCCACTTGAGCGCACCATCGTGCGGAACGGGTGCCCCATGCGCACACCTTCGAGCGGCATGCGCGCCACATGCGCGCACCATTGTGCGGCATAGGGGCCCCATGCGCGCATCTTCGTGCGGCATGGGCGCACTATGTGCGCACCTTCGTGTGGCATGGGCGCCCCTTGCGCGCACCATCGTGCGGTATGTGGGCCACATGCGTGCACTATCGTACAGCATGCGCGCCCGATGAGCGCACCATCTTGCGACATGGGGGCCCCATGCGCGCACCTTCGTGCGGCATTAGGGCCACATGCGCGCACCATCGTGCGGCATGCGCGCCCCATACGCGCACCATCGTGAGGCAAGGGCGCCCCATGCGCGCACCATCGTGCGGCATGCGGGCCACATGCGTGCACTATCGTGCGGCATGCGCACCCGATGAGTGGACCATTGTGAAACATGGGCACCCCATACACGCACCTTCATGCGGCATGCGGGCCACATGCGCACAACATCGTGCCGCATGTGCGCCCCATACGCCTACTATCCTGCGACAAGGGCGCACCATCCGCGCACCTTCGTGCGGCATGGGCGCCCAATGCGTGAACCTTCGTGCAGCATGCGGGCCACATACGCACCCGATGCGCGCACCATTGAGCAGCATGGGCGCCGCATGTGTACACCTTCGTGTGGCATGGGCGCCCCATGCGTGCATCGCTGTGCGGCATGGGCACCCCATGCGCGCATCGCTGTGCGGCATGGGCGCCCCATGCGCACACCATCGTGCGTCATGCGCGCCCGATGCGCCCGCCATTGAGCGGCATGGGCGCTGCATGTGCGCACCTTCGTGCGGCATGGGCACCGCATGCGTGCTTCGCTGTGCGGCATGGGTGCCCCATGCGCGCACCTTCGTGCGGCATGCGGGCCACATGCGCGCACCATCGTGCGCCATGCGCGCCCGATGTGCGCACCATCGAGAGGCATGGGCGACGCATGTATGCACCTTCGTGCTGCATCCGCGCATCATCGTGCTACATGGGCGCCCCATGTGCGCATCGCTGTGCGGTATGGGCGCCCCATGCGCGCACCTTCGTGCGGCATGCCCGCACTATCGTGCGCCATGCGCACCCGATAATCGCACCATCGAGCGGCAAGGGTGCCGCATGTGCGCACCTTCATGCGGTATGCGCGCACCATTGTGCGGCATGGGCGCCCCATGCCCGCATCTTCGTGTGGCATGGGCGCCCCATGCTCGCACCTTTGTGCGGCATGCGGACCACACGCACACACCATCGTGCCCCATGCGGGCCCGGTGCGCGGACCATCGAGCGGCATGGATACCGCATGTGCGCACCTTCGTGCAGCATGCGCGCACCATCGTGTAGCATGGGCGCCCCATGCGCTCACCTTCATGCGGCATACGAGCCACATGCGAGCACCATCGTGCGGTATACGCGCCCGATGCGCACACCATCGCGTAGCATGGTTGGCCCATGCGCGTACCTACTTGTGGTATGCGGGCCACATGCGCACACCAGAGTGCGCATGAGCGCCCCATGCGCGGACTATCGTGAGGCATGGGTGCACGCATGTGGCCCATCGTGAGGCATGGGCGCCCCATGCGTGCACCTTCGTGCTGCATGCTCGCACCATCGCGCGGCGTTGGTGCCCCATGCGCGCATCTTCTGCGGCATAGGTGCACCTTCGTACGGCATGCGCGCACCATGCCGCTCGATATGGGCGCCACATGCGCACACCAACGTGCGGCATGGGTGCCCCATGCGCGCACCTTCGTGCGGCATGGGAGCCTCATCCGCGCACCATTGTGCGTTGTGGGCGCCCCATGCGCGTACTTTCGTGCGGCATGCGGCCCACATGTGCGCACCATTGTGCGGCATAGGCGCCGCATGCGTGCGCCAAGTAGGTGCCCCAAGTAGGTGCCCCATCGGAGGCCCAATCGTGCGCCATCGTGCAACACCGTGAGCAGTCGTGCCACAACCGTTCACCAACGTGCCCAGCTGTGCCGAAGATAGGGGCAACATA
>CM075771.1:14328924-14336424 GCA_037974665.1 Ehretia macrophylla | reverse complement strand
ACGAAGGTGCGCGCATGGGGTGCTCATGCCGCAAGAAGGTGCGCGCATGGGATGCCCATGCTGCTCGATGGTGGGCGCATGTGGCCCGCATGCTACACTAAGGTGCGCTTATGGAGCGCGCATGCCGCATGCTGGTACGCGCATGCCGCACGATGGTGAGCTCATCGAGCGCGCATGTCGCACGATGGTATGCGCAAGGGGCGCCCATGCCGCACGAAGGTGCGCGCATGGTGCACCCATGCTGTAAGGCCCGACCCCAAATAACGTGTCCTACCTCAATTTGCGCGCCTTAGACGTAAAATTAAATGACCGACCTTGGATTACGTGTCCTGTCTTGGTTTTCGTGCATACCTCGTCATATGTGCCTTGACCTAGAATAGTGTGCCCTAATCTCTGACTCACGTGCGGTACCTAGAAATACGTGCCCTGACATCGATGTACGTGCGTTACCTCGTTTTATGTGCCCTAACCTTGAACTGCGTACCTTAACCTAGATATAGAGTCATGCCTTGATTTGCGTGCATTTGCATTAGAATCCATGCATTTATCTTGAAGTACGTGCATTAGTCTTGAAGTTCATGTCTTACCTCGTAGTTCGTGTCTGCCTCGTAATTCGTGCCCTAGACCTAGGAATCCGTGCCACCACGTTGATCAAAAAAGAATCCTACACAAAGCACTAGACACTAAAATAATCCTACACAATCCACTAACCAATATTATATTCCTAATTCAAATTCTCTACAAACTCCACTAACAATAAAATAATACTAAACTATTCCTACATTTCCCACTAATTATTATTCTATTCATAATTCAACTCATCAACAAACATTCCTATATTTTATTCTACCTAGATTCCCTAATTTCCCAACATTTCTATGGCAATTCTAATGATACAAATGCATAAAGAATTATTCCTAGACAAACTATGACAAACACTTAGCACAATGCATAAAAAAACGCTCAAAACCACCTAAATCCTCTACCTTGCTCAACCAAACCACCTTTGCCCATGCTAAACATTTTAAAATCACACATTGAAGACACAAAAATCAGAATTTAATGGCCCAAGGCCGACCAAGTGCTTGAATAATGCAAAAGCCTTCATTTTTTTGTCATTTCTTCTTTCCTCTCACATTTTCTCTCTCTCCCTCTCATTCTGTCTCTCCATTTCGGTTTTGGCTGAGTTCTCTCCACCTCTTAGCTCATCTTCATCATCCTAAGGTGCATCAAGACAAACCACAAGAAAAGAAACTCACCCAAGCAAGCTAGGATGCAAGAAACACACATGCAAGCATTTTGAGTCACCATTTTCGGCCTAGGTAAGTTTTCTTGGCTTCCATTTCTTTTCTTCTTGTTCTAACCTCATGCATGTGCTAAGAGATTGATCACTAGGCTAGGAAAAATAGAGAAACCAAGTTGGAATCTCGGCTAAGCAAGAAGAAGAAGAGATTTGAAGCTTCAACAAGTTTTTTGTGCATCTTTGTGGTTGATTGCTAAGGTGAGGGTTAAAACCTTTTGAAAACTCTTCAAAAATTCACATGCATTCACATAAATGTGTGTATTTGCTTCTATACTTGAGCTATATGGTCGTTCATAAGCTTAAACAACCATGCATGGCAAGATCTTGGCTTGAAAATGATGCTAGGTGAAGTCGAAATTGTTGACAGCTCTCTGACCAGTCTGTTCGAGGTAAGTTTAACTAGGCAAATGATGTTGAAAATGTTTGAAAATTGGTAGGTGACTAGCTTGGACAGTTTTGAACATTTTTTCCCAGAAATAGGCCGAAGCTAATTTTTATTCTAAGGTCCTCAAAATGGCAAATCTTTAAAATGTGACCAAATCTGGAAATCTGGAAAAATGAAGCAGGTTTTGGCAGATGCACTGACCTTGTGGAACGAACCATATTTGACTTAGTAAATGATGTCCAAAATGCATGAAATTTCGTGTGCTGCTAGATTTTTCAGTTCTGGGAAATTTTTTCAGAAATGGACTAAGCCTAAATCTGATACTAAGGACCTCAAAAACGCCAATTATCGAAAAGTGTGCAAATCTGGACAGTTTTGTGCTATTCCACTGTTTCGGCTACATCTAATGATCCCGAAATTCAATTGATACAAGGTTTGTTTCTAATTTTAGTTAACTTATTAAGATTTAATTTGACATCTTATTCACTGGATTTGGAGATTGTTTGATTATCCTATTGATTGTGAGAAAACAGCCTATTGCAGTAAAGGTTTCACTTAGCTATATGCTTGGAAAGAACCATATTTGACTTAGTAAATGATGTCCAAAATGCATGAAATTTGGTGTGCTGCTATATTTTTCAGTTCTGGACAATTTTTTCAGAAATAGACCAAGGCTCAAACGGACCCTAAGGTCCTCAAAAACGTCAATTTCGTAAACGTGTACAAATCTGGACAGTTTTGTGCTATTCCACTGTTTCGGCTATATCTAATGATCCCGAACTACAATTGATGCAAGGTTTGTTTCTGATTTTAGTTAACTTCTTAAGATTAATTTGAAATCTTATTCCCTGAATTTGGAGATTGTTTGCTTATACGATTGATTGTGAGAAGACAGCCTATTGCAGTAAGGGTTTCACTTAATGTTGTGCTTAGAAAATTGTTGTGACTCCTCTTGTTAAATTAAATGCTTGGGATTATAGCTACGGGATGTTCTGTGGACTGTTTTGAATGTTTGAGGATGTTGAATTAAATGATGCATGGTTTGAGATTGACTTTGAGTTGGCTTGAGGCTCAAATTGCACGAATATACATGAAATGGAAACCCTAATGACTAGGTAGTTTTGCTAAGCATTGATCAATTGGACATTGTGTGGGAATTATATGCTTAGTGGGCTGCCCGTAAATGTCTTATAACTTCAAATGTGATTTTGACCATTGCATGTTGACAAAAAAGCTTTTCTTGCACCCGAACCCATGATTGATGTCATTGCATGTTGAATAATCTTATCACTTGATCATGTGGGCTTCTTAATGAGTTATATGGCCTGTTTTACATGTGTTACATGGCTGCCCGTTTAATTTTCATATAACTCTATATGCCTTCAAGTGAAATTTCCTGTCTTATCGTGCCCTGCTTGTTTACCTATCAATGTGCAATCTTATGACTGTCCGGAGGCAACCAACTTTGTTGTCCTCCTACTGTGATATATTACTTGTCATGAATGTGCATTGCATACAAGGTTGCAACCTTTCCTGTTGGCATGGTAGCGATCACGCATACCGGGCGGCATCGGGCTTGCCGATGCACCCGTGACTACCATGGTCCCATTCCCTCTCTCACTTGGGGGCTAGAATTTCTCAGAGAGTTGGGTCGTAGGATTTTGGGGTACATCCGGAGTACACCCACCTGGCGTGTTTGGGGAATGATTAAAGTCGGCCGCAACAACTTATCCTGGAACTGACCTGAGAGCAAAAGCTCACTGTATCCTTTTTACTATGTGTATAAGTACTCTTGCTTGGTTCCTAGAGAACCTCGGGGAGGAAAGATTGGTGTTTCTGTTCATGTACTTATATTATTGTTACATTCATGCTTGCAAAAGGATTTTCATAAGTTGAACCAGAAAATGAGTTTCAAAACCTATTTCTCATTCCCCTTCGCTGAGTTCATAAGGACTCACCCTCTTTTTTTCATAGGTGCAGCAAATTTGGAGCAAGTACCCGAAGTAAATGTGCTTGTTGATGATTCCTGGGAGTGACTAAATACTTTTGTGCTTTGCCTGAAAGGGGTTGCTATATGGATATTGCGTTTGATTGCAAAATGTTCCTTTTATTTATGTAAATGACCCTGTTGTAATTTGGGTCTAATTCTGGGATTGCACTATCTATAACCGGACGAACTTTTATTTGGTTGTTTGCTTTCGTTTTCTTAATTAGTAGTTATCGTAGGCATTCAAACCACTAGATGAACAATCAACTAAGTTAATTCTATCTAATTTCACTTAGGTGCTCATTTACAAACTAAAGGATAATAGGTACTTCTATGATAGGAAATTGACTAATAAATGCCATGTAGTTATCATGTTATTCTTATTAACAAAGCGAGCTTTTAAAGATAAAATAGTACCCAAATCGGTTGGTGACAAATAGGAGTCCTTAATGGAATTGAATTAATGATTGGAATAATTGAGGCATTTTGGAGAATTAGGTCAAACCAAATAGCCCAATTACAACCGTTATGCTGCCAATTTTTTGGAAAAACATGGAGTTTAGATTAAAACGATAAGTGTTAAATCTTCATAAACGGCTAAGTATATGACATGTCCTGAACGTTTAGATCACACCCTAGTCTAACCTTATAGGCCAGGTTGGGGCGTGACACATGCCGCACGATGGTGCGCACATGTGGCCCGCATACAGCACGAAGGTGCGCGCATATGGGGCACCCATGCCGCACGATGGTGCGCTCATTGGGCGCGCATGCCGCACGATGGTGAGCGCATAGGGCGCCCATGCCGCACGAAAGTTCGCGCATGGTGTGCCCATGCCGCACGATGGTGCGCGCATTGGGCACCCATTCCGCACGATGGTACTCGTATGGGGCACGCATGCCGCCCGATGATGCGCGCATGTGGCCCGCATGCCGCACGAAGGTGCATGCATGGGGAGCCCATGCCGCACAATGGTGCGCGCATGGGGCGCCCACGCCGCAAGATGGTGCGCGGATACCGCACGAAGGTGCGCACATGGGGCACCCATGCCGCTCGATGGTGCGCGCATCGGGTGTGCATGCCGCACGATAGTGCACGCATGTAGCCCGCATGCTGCATGAAGGTGCGCACATGGGGTGTCCATGCCGCACGATGGTGTGCACATCGGGCACGCATGCAGCACGATAGTGCATGCATATGGCCCGCATGCCGCACGATGGTGCGCGCATGGGGCACCCATGCCGCACGAAGGTGCGCACATGGTACCCCCATGCCGCACGATAGTGCTCGCATGTGGCCTGCATGCCGCATGAAGGTGCGTGCATGGGGCACCCGTGCCGCACTATGGTGCGCTCAAGTGGCGCCCGCGGGGCTCTCAAGGGGCGCTGTTGGGCCACTGTTGGGGCACGACAGGGCCACTGTTGGGGCACGGCTGGGCCACTGTTAGGGGCGCACTTGGGGGACGATAGGGGATGTTGGGGGACGACTTTGGCACTACTAGGGGACATTGGGCACGACTGGCAATGTTAATCATTCAGGGGAATTGGGCATGCGGAATGTATTATGACACGAATGTGGACATTGATATTCTTGTGCATGTGACTTTCGAATATACGAAGTTGTCTTGACCTTTGCCTAGTCCGACAAACAGTTCGTCACATTTGTGAGGCAAAATAGATTAATCGGTTTCCCAATCCATCCAAAAAAAAAATTTAACGCCAAATACCATGTAAACAAATTAATTTATGAATTAATATAAATTTTCCTGAATTTTCTAGTATTTTATTATGATTTTCCCTATTTTTCGTAATTTTTAAAAATTAAAAATTAATTTTTCGAAAAAAATATTTTTGAATATCATTTAACAAATTAATGTATGAATTAATATAATTTTTTCTGAATTTTTTAATATTTTTTCTGATTTTTCCATATTTTTTGCAATTATTAAATATTAAAAAATATTTTTTCCAAAAAAATAAATTTGAAGCATTTGGATATCATATGATATCAATAAGGAGCAAGTTGGGTACGAAGATCATGCCATATGGGGCATTTTATAGTGTAAAACACGCATTATGAATCTCTGGCAAAATGTACGCTACTGCTGTCACTTGGGTTTTTGCATCTAAATGTATTATAGGGGGGGTATGTGGTGTCAAGCCTCCTGGTCGAGGGCCATGCGGGGGGACGTTGTGGGCACTTCGTGGCACATTGTGGGATATATCGTGGGCTATATTGTGGGCGGGAATGCCTGCCGAGTGAATCATGCCGAGGTATTGCATTGCATACCCATGCGTTCGGTCAGTGCCACCCCCGCTCGTGTCTCCCGGCATGTCCCTCGGCGCGGCACTAGGATGGCTAATGAGGAACGCAGTGGCTTCTCTAGCTCCTTATTATCCATCTTGGTGCCGCAACACCGTCGACGTCATTGGGATGGCTAATTAGGGGGCGAGTGGTTGCCCAAGCACAAAATTAGCCATCTCCGTGCCGCCGGCTTGGTACACGTTGGGGGACATTCCCGTCCCCCAATGTGTCGTTCAGCCTGCACGATGTGCGAATCGCCTAGCAAACGAAGCCATAGTCCTCGTTGAGTGGTAATGCGACGGACGTGGTCTAGTGTCGTGGTGATCCAAGCACTGCGTGGGCTTTGGGTAGCCCTTGAGGGACGGTGGGAGCAAGCGTGATGCGCGAATCGCCTAGCACACGTGGCATTGGCTTTCGTTAAGCAACGACGCGAGCGTTGCGATGAGACGATTGCTGATGCTTCAATGTCATGGCGATCCAAGCACCATGCGGCCTTGAAGCCGTCCCCCAGTTGGTTCCGACGGGCCTGTGCGATGTGCGAATTGCCTAGCACATGACGCCATGGTCCTCATTGAGTCGTAATGCGACGGACGTGGTCTAGTGTTGTGGCGATCCAAGCATCGCGTGGGCATGAAGGTAGTTTTCTTGTCCCGTTCCGTGCATACGGGGGGACGATGGGGGGCATGCGTGATGCGCGAATCGCCTAGCACATGTGGTATTGGCTTTCATTAAGCAACAATGCGAGCATTGCGCTGAGACGATTGTTGATGCTTCAATGTTGTGGCGATCCAAGCACCATGCGGCCTCGAAGCCGTCCCCCTGTTGGTTCCGACAGGCCTGTGAGATGAGCGAATCGCCTAGCACACGACACTATGGTCCTCGTTGATTCGTAATGCGACGGACGTGGTCTAGTGTCGTGGCAATCCAAGCACCGTGTGGGCAGGAAATTAGTTTGCTTGTCCCGTTCCGTGCATACAGGGGGACGGTGGGGGGCATGCGTGATGCGCGAATCGCCTAGCACATGTGGCATTGGCTTTCGTTAAGTAACGACGCGAGCGTTGCGATGAGACGATTACTGATGCTTCAATGTCGTGGCAATCCAAGCACCTTGCGGCCTTGAAGCCGTCCCCTGGTTGGCTCCGACGGGCCTGTGCGATGCGTGAATCGCCTAGCACACGACGCCATGGTCCTCGCTGAGTCGTAATGCGACGGACGTGGTCTAGTATCGTGGCGATCCAAGCACCGCGTGGGCAGGAAGGTAGTTTGCTTGTCCCGTTCCGTGAATACAGGTGCATACAGGTGGATGGTGGGGGGCATGCGTGATGCGCGAATCGCCTAGCACATGTGGCATTGGCTTTCGTTAAGCAACGATGCGAGTGTTGCGATGAGACGATTGCTGATGCTTCAAAGTCGTGGCCAACCAAGCACCGTGCGGCCTTGAAGCCATCCCCCGGTGTGTTACTATGGGCCTGCGCAATGCGCGAATCGCCTTGTACACGACGCCATGGTCCTCGCTGAGT
>CM075771.1:14316424-14323924 GCA_037974665.1 Ehretia macrophylla | reverse complement strand
CCAGCTCACGCAATGTGATTTCTACCCAGTGCTCTGAATGTCAAAGTGAAGAAATTCAACCAAGCGCGGGTAAACGGCGGGAGTAACTATGACTCTCTTAAGGTAGCCAAATGCCTCGTCATCTAATTAGTGACGCGCATGAATGGATTAACGAGATTCCCACTGTCCCTGTCTACTATCCAGCGAAACTACAGCCAAGGGAACAGGCTTGGCATAATCAGTGGGGAAAGAAGACCCTGTTGAGCTTGACTCTAGTCCGACTTTGTTGGGACTCTATTGGGGCACGGATGGGGCGCTGTTGGGGCATGGCTGGGGGATGGTAGGGGTACACTTGGGGGACGATGGGGGATGTTGGGTAACGACTTTGGCACTAGTAGGGGACGTTGGGCACGACGGGCAATGGTAAGCATTCGGGGGAATTGGGCATGCGCGAAATGTATTATGACACGAATGTAGACATTGATATTCTTGTACAAGTGGTTTCCGAATCTACGAAGTAGTCTTAACTTTTGCCTTGTCCAACAAACAGTTCGTCACATTTGTGAGGCGAAATAGATTAATCGGTTTCCCAATCCATCCAAAACAAAATTTAACGCCAAATATCATGTAAACTAATTAATTTATGAATTAATATAAATTTTTCTGAATTTTATAGTATTTTTTGTGATTTTTCCCTATTTTTAAATATTAAAAATTAATTTTTCGAAAATAAATATTTTTGAATATCATTTAACAAATTAATGTATGAATTAATATAATTTTATATGAATTTTCTACTATTTTTTTGATTTTCCCTATTTTTCGTAATTATTAAATATTAAAAAAAATTCAAAAATTTTTTTAAAGCATTTGGTTATCATATGATATCAATAAGGAGCAAGTTGGGTACGCAGATCATGCCATATGGGTCCTTTTATAGTGTAAAACACACATTATGAATCTCTGGCAAAATGTATGCTACTGCTGTCACTTGGGTTTTTGCATTTAAATGTATTATAGGGGGGTATGTGGTGTCAAGCCTCCTGGTCGAGGGCCATGCGGGGGGACATGTTAGTTTTACCCTACTGATGACAGTGTCGCAATAGTAATTCAACCTAGTATGAGAGGAACATTGATTCGCACAATTGGTCATCGCGCTTGGTTAAAAAGCCAGTGGTGCGAAGCTACCGTGCGCTGGATTATGACTTAATGCCTCTAAGTCAGAATTCGGGCTAAAAGCGACGCTCTCGCCTGTCGCCCGTTCACCGACGCGCAGTAGGAGCCTCCGGTCCCCAAGGGCACGTGTCGTTGCCCAACCCGTCGCGACGGAAGCGTCGCGCCGGCCGCCTTGAAGTACAATTCCCATCGAGCGGCAGGTAGAATCCTTTGCAGACGACTTATATACGCGATGGGGTATTGTAAGTGGTAGAGTGGCCTTGCTGCCACGATCCACTGAGATTCAGCCCATTGTCGCTCTGATTCGTCCCTCCCTACTCCTCGCCTATCTCCGCCCCATCCGCAATCCCATCCCGTCCAGTCCCATAAACCAATACTATTTCCCCCAAACGGGCCAAGAGGTTCGACGCCCTATGCCGCTCCCCAAGTGTGTCTCGAAGTGCCTAAGTAAGTCATAAGTTGTAACCCAAGTGTCGACGCGTGAATGCCTGAGTGTTGCCAAGTTCTCTGCACCCAAGTCCGAATAATATTAGCCCAAGTTAGTTTGCCACGCACTCGCTGCCTGCTATAGTTCCGCCGCAAGTATCGTGGGGTTTCGAGGCAACGATGATGCCCGATGATGCTCGATGATGCCCAAGTGCTAAATGCTATGGCCAAGGATGCTATGACCAAGTATGCCCACCCAAGTGCTATGTGCATATGTGCTATGTGCTATGTGCTATACCCAAGTGCTATGCCCAAAGATGCCCAATCATGCCCAAGTGCTAAGTGCTATGCCCAAGGATGCCTAAGTGCTAAGTGCTATGCCCAATCCCAAGTGTCGACGCGCGAATGGCCAAAGTGCTATCCACAAGTGCTACGTGCTATGCCCAATGATGCCCAAGCGCTATGTGCTATGCCCATTGACGCCCAAGTGCTATGTGCACTCAAGCTCTATGCCCAAGTGCTATGTGTACCCAAGTTCTATGCCCAATGATACCAAAGTGCTAAGTGCTATGTGCTATGTGCTATGCCCAAGTGCTATGTGCTCTGCCCAAGTGCTAACGGGCCCACTGCCGGCCGACCCCGCGCGAATGCCCGAGTGTTGCCAAGTGTTAGACATCCTATGCTCGCTTCGTAAGAGATGGCAAAATTTTGAATCTGACCCTGTGTGTTGCCGGCCTGCCGAGGTGCCTAACGTTCTTCCCTTAGCATTAACGGTGACTGAGGTTATGTTGCCCCTATCTTTGGCGTGGCTGGGCACGTTGGTGAACGGTTGCGGCACGACTGCACACGGTGTTGCACGACGGCGCACGATTGGGCCTCCGATTGGGCACGTACTTGGGGCACCTACTTGGCGTGCGCATGCGGCGCCCATTCCGCACAATGGTGAACACATGTGGCCCGCATGCTGCCCGAAGGTCCGTGCATGGGGTGCCCAAAACGCACGATGGTGTGCGCATGAGGTGCCCATGCCGCACGAATGTAAGTGGCAGAGTGGCCTTGCGGCCACAATCCACTGAGATTCAGCCCTTTGTCGCTCCGATTCGTCCCTCCCCCCTTCTCACCTATCTCCGCCCCGTCCGCAATCCTGTCCCGTCCTGTCAACCAACACTATTTTTCCCAAATGGGCCAAGAGGTTAAACGCCCTATGCCACTCCCCAAGTGTGTCTCCAAGTGCCTAAGTAAGTCATAAGTTGTTAACCAAGTGTCAACGCGCGAATGCCCGAGTGTTGCCAAGTGCTCTGCGCCCAAGTCCGAATAACATTAGCCCAAGTTAGTTTGCCACGCAC
Source organism: Ehretia macrophylla (assembly GCA_037974665.1). Lineage (NCBI taxonomy): Eukaryota > Viridiplantae > Streptophyta > Magnoliopsida > Boraginales > Ehretiaceae > Ehretia > Ehretia macrophylla. The sequence continues at coordinate 14,320,997 of CM075771.1, read as the reverse complement.
TCGCTGCCTGCTATAGTGCTGTCGCAAGTGTCCTGCGGTTTCGAGGCAACGATGATGCCCGATGATGCCCAAGTGCTAAGTGCTATGGCCAAGGATGCTATGCCCAAGTATGGCCACCCAAGTGCTATGTGCATATGTGCTATGTGCTATGTGCTATGTGCTATACCCAAGTGCTATGCCCAATGATGCCCAATCATGCCCAAGTGCTAAGTGCTATGCCCAAGGATGCCTAAGTGCTAAGTGTTATGCCCAAGGATGCCTAAGTGCTAAGTGTTATGCCCAATCCCAAGTGTCGACGCGCGAATGCCCAAAGTACTATACCCCAGTGCTATGTGCTATGCCCAATGACGCCCAAGTGCTATGTGCTATGCCCATTGACGCCCAAGTGCTATGTTCACCCAAGCTCTATGCCCAAGTGCTATGTGCACCCAAGTGCTATGCCCAATGATGCCTAAGTGCTATGTGCTATGTGCTATGTGTTATGCCTGAGTGTTATGTGCTATGCCCAAGTGCTATGTGCTACGTCCAAGTACTAACAGGCCTACTGCCGGCCGACCCCGCGCGAATACCCTAGTGTTGCCAAGTGTTAGACATCCTATGCTCGCTTCGTAAGATATGGCAAAAAATTTGAATCCAACCTTGTGTGTTGCTGGCCCGCCGAGGTGCCTAACGTTCTTCCCTTAGCATTAACGGGGACTGAGGTTACGTTGCCCCTATCTTCGGCACGACTTGGCACGTTGGCGAATGGTTGCGGCATGACTGCACACGGTGTTGCACGATTGGGCCTCGGATGGGGCAAGTACTTGGGGCACGTACTTGGGGCACGTACTTGGGGCACCTACTTGGCGCGCGCATGCGGCGCCCATGCCGCACAATGGTGCGCACATGGGGGCCCACAATGATGGTACGCGCATGAGGGGCCCATGCCGCCCGAAGGTGCGCGCATGGGGGGCCCACAACGATGGTGCGCCCATGAGGCGCCCATGCCGCACGAATGTGCACGCATGGGGCACCCAAGCCGCAAGTTGGTGTGCGCATAAGACGCCCATATCGAGCAGCATGGAGAGCGCATGCCGCACGAAGATGCGCGCATGGGGTGCCCACGCCGCGTGATGGTGCGAGCATGCCACACGAAGGTGCTCGCATGGGGCGCCCATGCCTCTCAATGGTGCGCGCATGCTGCACGATAGTGCATGCATGTGGTCCGCATGCCGCGCGAAGGTGCATGTATGGGGCACCCATGCCTCACGATGGTGCGCGCATGGGGCGCTCATACCGCACTCTGGTGCGCGCATGTGTCCCGCATGCCGCACGAAGGTGCGCGCATGGGCCGCCCATGCTGCGCGATGGTGTACGATGGTGCACGCATGTGGCCCACATGCCTCACGAAGGTGTGCGCATGGGGCACCCATGCCACACAGCGATGCGCGCATGGGGCACCCATGCCGCACGATAGAGAGCCCATGCCGCACGAAGGTGCGCACATGCAGCGCCCATGCCGCTCGATGGTACGCGCATGTGGCCCGCATGCCTCACGAAGATGCGTGCATGGGGCGCCCATGCCGCACGATGGTCCGCGCATGCCGCATGAAGGTGCGCACATGGGGTGCCCATGCCGCTCGATGCTGCGCGCATGCCGCATGATGGTGCGCGCATGTGGCCCGCCTTCCGCACGAAGGTGCGAGCATGGAGCACCCATGTCTCACAGCGATGCGCCCAAGAAGCGCCCATGCCTCACGATGGGTGCGCATGCCCCACGAAGGTGTGCACATGCGGTGCCTATGCAGCTCGATGGTGCGCGCATCGGGCTCGCATGGCGCACGGTGGTGCTCGTATGTGGCCCGCATACCGCACGAAGGTGCGCCCATTGGGCGCCCATGCCGCACGAAGGTGCGCAGATGGTGCGCTCTTGCCGCAGGATGGTAGGCGTATGGGGCGCGCATGCCACACAATGGTGCGCGCATGTGGCCCGTATGCCGCACGACGGTACGCACATGGGGCGCCCATGTCGCACGATGGTGCGCTCATCAGGCGCGCATGCCGCACGATGGTGCAAGCTTGTGGCCCGCATGCCGCACGATGGTGTGCGCATGGGTTGCCCATGACCCACTAAGGTGCGCGCATGGTACGCCCTTGTCGCACGGTGATACGCGCATCGGGCGCGCATGCCCCACGATGGTGCTTGCATGCGTCCCGCATGCCGCACGATGGTGACGGCATAGGGCGCCCATGCCGCACCATGGTGCGCGCATGGTGCGCCCTTGCTGAACGATGGTGCGCGTATGGGGCGCGCATGACGCACGATGGTGCGCGCATGTGGCCCTACTGCCACACGATGGTGCGCGCATGTGGCCCTACTGCCGCACGAAGGTGCGCGCATGGGGCACCTATGTCGCACGATGGTGCGCTCATCGGGCGCATTCCGCACGCTTGTGGCTCGCATGCCACACGATGGTTCGCTCATGGGGCGCCCATGCCGCACGAATCTGCGTGCATGGTGCTCCCTTGCCACACGATGGTGCGCGCATCGGGCGTGCATGCCGCACGATGGTGCTTGCATGTGGCCCGCATACCGCATGATGGTGCGCACAAGGGGTCCCCATGCCGCACGATGGTGCGCTCATGTGTCCCGCATGCCACACGAAGGTGCGCGCATGGGGCGCCCGTGCCGCACGATGGTGCGCGCAAGTGGCTCGCGCAGGCCGCTCAAGGGGCGCTGTTAGGGCACTGTTGGGGCACGGTTGGGGCACTGTTGGGGCACAGCTAGGGGACGGTGGGGGTACACTTGGGGGACGATGGGGGCTGTTGGGGGACGGCTTTGGCACTAGTAGGGGACGTTGGGCACGACAGGCAATGTTAAGCATTCGAGGGAATTGGGCATGCGAAATGTATTATGACACGAATGTAGACATTGATATTCTTGTACAAGTGGTTTCCGAATCTACGAAGTAGTCTTAACTTTTGCCTTGTCCGACAAACTGTTCGTCACATTTGTGAGGCAAAATAGATTAATCGGTTTCCCAATCTATCCAAAACAAATTGTAACGCCAAATATCTTGTAAACTAATTAATTTATAAATTAATATAAATTTTCCGCAATTTTCTAGTATTTTTTGTGTTTTTTCCCTATTTTTCGTAATTTTTAAATATTAAAAATTAATTTTTCAAAAAATATATTTTTGAATATTATTTAACAAATTGATATATGAATTAATATAATTTTTTCTGATTTTTCTACTATTTTTTCTGATTTTTTCCTATTTTTTGTAATTATTAAATATCAAAAAAAAAAATTTAAATTTTTTTTTTTAAGCATTTGGATATCATATGATATCAATAAGGTGCAAGTTGGGTACGAAGATCATGCCATATGGGGCCTTTTATAGTGTAAAACACCCATTATGAATCTCTGGCAAAATGTATGCTACTGCTGTCAATTTGGTTATTGCATTTAAATGTATTATAGGGGGGTATGTGGTGTCAAGCCTCCTGGTTGAGGGCCATGCGGGGGGACGTTGTGGCAACTTCGTGGCACATTGTGGGCTATATCGTGGGCTATATTGTGGGCGGGAATGCCTACCGAGTGAATCACGCCGAGGTATTGCGTTGCATACCCGTGCGTTGGGGCCATGCCACCCCCGCCCCGCGTCCCCCAGCATGTCCCTCGGCGCGGCACCAGGATGGCTAATGAGGAACGTGGTGGATTCCCTAGCCCCTCATTATCCATCTTGGTGCCGCAACACCATCGACGTCATTGGGATGGCTAATGAGGGGGCGAATGGTTGCCCAAGCACAAAACTAGCCATCCCCGTGACGCCGGCTAGGTACACGTTGGGGGCCATTCCCGTCCCCCGATGTGTCATTGGGCCTGCGTGATGTGCGAATCGCCTAGCACATATGGCATTGGCTTTTGTTAAGCAACGACGCGAGCGTTGCGATGAGACAATTGTTGATGCTTCAATGTCGTGGAGATCCAAGCACCATGCGGCCTTGAAGTCGTCCCCCGCTTGGTTCTGAAGTGCCTGTGCGATACGCGAATCGCCTAGCACACGACGCCATGGTCCTTGCCGAGTCGTAATGCGACGGACGTGGTCTAGTGTCGTGGCGATCCAAGCACCGTGTGGGCTGGAAGGTAGTTTGCTTGTCCCGTTCCGTGCATACGGGGGGACGGTGGGGGGCATGCGTGATGCGCGAATCGCCTAGCACATGTGGCATTGGCTTTCATTAAGCAACGACGCGAGCGTTGCGATGAGACGATTGTTGATGCTTCAATGTCGTGGCGATCCAAGCACCATGCGGCCTAGAAGTCGTCCCCCGGTTGGTTCCGACGTGCCTGTTCGATGCGCGAATCACCTAGCACACGACGCCATGGTCCTCGCTGAGTTGTAATGCAACGGACGTCGTCTAGTGTCATTGCGATCCAAGCACAGTGCAGCCTCGAAGCCATTCCACGGTGTATTCCTATGGGCCTGCGCGATCCTCGAATCGCTTAGCACACGACGCCATGGTCCTCGCTGAGTCGTAATGCGACGGATGTGGTCTAGTGTCGTGGCGATCCAAGCACCGCGTGGGC
>CM075771.1:14301424-14308924 GCA_037974665.1 Ehretia macrophylla | reverse complement strand
CCAAGTGTTAGACATCCTATGCTCGCTTTGTAAGAGATGGCAAAAAATTCGAATCCGACCTTGTGTGTTGCCGGCCCACCGAGGTGCCTAACGTTCTTCCCTTAGCATTAACGGTGACTAAGGTTATGTTGCTCCTACCTTCGGCGCGGCTGGGCACGTTGGTGAACGGTTGCCGCACGACTGCACACGGTGTTGCACGACGGCGCAGAATTGGGCCTCCGAAGGGGCACGTACTTGGGGCACCTACTTGGCGCGCGCATGCGGCGCCCATTATGCATAATGGTGCGCACATGTGGCCCGCATGCGGCACGAAGGTGCGCGCATTGGGCGCCCATGCCGCACGAAGGTGTGCGGATGGTGCACCCTTGCCGCACGATGGTAGGCGTATGGTGCGCGCATGCCGCACGAAGTTGCGCACATGCGGCGCCCATGCCGTACAATGGTGCGCGCATGCGCGCATGTGGCCCGCATGCCGCACGATGGTTCGCGCATGGGGCGCCCACGCCGCACGAAGGTGCATGCATGGTGTACCCTTGCCGCACGATGGTGCGCGAATAGGGCGCGCATGCCGCACGATGGTGCGCGCATGGGGCGCCCATGTTGCACGATGGTGCACTCATCGGGCGCGCACGTGGCCCGCATGCCGTACGATACTGTAAAATAAGGCACCCTTGCCGCACGAAGGTGTGCGCATGGTGCGCCCTTGCCACACGATGGTGCGCGCATAGGGTGCGCATGCCGCATGATGGTGCGAGCATGTGGCCCTCATGCTGGACGAATGTGCGCGCATGGGGCGCCCATGTCACACGATGGTGCGCTCATCGGGCGCGCATGCCGCACGATAGTGCACGCATGTGGCCCGTATGCCGCACGATGGTACGCGCATGGGGTGCCCATGCCGCACGAAGGTACGCACATGGTACGCCCTTGCCGCACGATGGTACGTGCATCGGGCGCGCATGCCGCACAATAGTGCTTGCATGTGGCTCGCATGCAGCACGATGGTGCGTGCATGGGGCGCCCATGCCGCACGATGGTGCGTGCATGTGGCCCGTATGCCGCACGAAGGTGCGTGCATGGGGCGCCCATACCGCACGATGGGGCGCGCAAATGTAGCGCGCGGGCCGCTCAAGGGGTGCTGTTGGGGCACTGTTGGGGCACGGCTGGGGCACTATTGGGGCACAGCTAGGGGACGGTGCGGGTACACTTGTGGGACGATGGGGTATGTTGGGGGACGGCTTTGGAACTAGTAGGGGACGTTGGGCACGACGGGCAATGTTAAGCATTCGAGGGAATTGGGCATGCGAAATGTATTATGACACGAATGTAGACATTGATATTCTTGTACAAGTGGTTTCTGAATCTACGAAGTAGTCTTAACTTTTGCTTTGTCTGACAAACTGTTCATCACATTTGTGAGGCGAAATAGATTAATCGGTTTCCCAATCCATCGAAAACAAATTGTAACGCCAAATATCTTGTAAACTAATTAATTTATAAATTAATATAAATTTTCCGCAATTTTCTAGTATTTTTTGTGTTTTTTCCCTATTTTTCGTAATTTTTAAATATTAAAAATTAATTTTTCGAAAAAAATATTTTTGAATATCATTTAACAAATTAATGTATGAATTAATATAATTTTTTCTGAATTTTTTACTATTTTTTCTGATTTGTTCCTATTTTTCACAATTATTAAATATAAAAAAATATTTTTTTGAAATTTTTTTTTTTAAGCATTTGGATATCATATGATATCAATAAGTAGCAAGTTGGGTACGAAGATCATGCCATATGGGGCCTTTTATAGTGTAAAACACCCATTATGAATCTCTGGCAAAATGTACGCTACTGTTGTCACTTGGGTTTTTGTATCTAAATGTATTATAGGGGGGTATGTGGTGTCAAGCCTCTTGGTCGAGGGCCATGCGGGGGGACGTTGTGGGCACTTCGTGGCACATTGTGGGCTATATCATGGGCTATATCGTGGGCTATATTATGGGCAGGAATGCCTACCGAGTGAATCACGCCAAGGGATTGCGTTGCATTCCCGTGCGTTGGGGCCGTGCCACCCCCGCCCCGCGTCCCCTAGCATGTCCCTCGGCGCAGCACCAGGATGGCTAATAAGGAACGTGGTGGCTTCCCTAGCCCCTCATTATCCATCTTGGTGCCGCAACACCGTCGACGTCATTGGGATGGCTAATGAGGGGGCGAGTGGTTGCCCAAGCACAAAACTAGCCATCCCCGTGCCGCCGGCTAGGTACACGTTGGGGGCCATTCCCGTCCCCCGATGTGTCATTGGGCCTGCGTGATGCGCGAATCACCTAGCACATGTGGCATTGGCTTTTGTTAAGCAACGACGCGAGCATTGCGATGAGACAATTGTTGATTCTTCAACGTCGCGGCGATCCAATCACCATGCGGCCTTGAAGTCATCCCCCAGTTGGTTCCGACGTGCCTGTGCGATGCATGAATCGCCTAGCACACGACGCCATGGTCCTCGCTGAGTCATAACGCGACAGACATGGTCTAGTGTCGTGGCGATCCAAGCACTGCGTGGGCAGGAAGGTAGTTTGTTTGTCCCGTTCCGTGCATACGGGGGGACGGTATGGGGCATGCGTGATGCGCGAATCGCCTAGCACCTGTGGCATTGGCTTTCGTTAAGCAACGACGTGAGCGTTGCGATGAGACGATTGTTGATGCTTCAATGTCGTGGCGATCCAAGCACCATGCGGCCTTGAAGTCGTCCCCTGGTTGGTTCCGACAGGCCTGTGCGATGCGCGAATTGCCTAGCACACGATGCCATGGTCCTCACTGAGTTGTAATGCGACGGATGTGGTCGAGTGTCATAGCGATCCAAGCACCGCGTGGGCAGGAAAGTAGTTTGGCTGTCCCGTTCCGTGCATACAGGGGGACGGTGGGGGGCATGCGTGATGCGCATATTGCCTAGCACATGTGGCATTGGCTTTCGTTAAGAAACGACGCGAGCGTTGCGATGAGACGATTGCTGATGCTTCAATGTCGTGGCGATCCAAGCACCATACAGCCTTGAAGCCGTCCCCCGGTTGGTTCCGACAGGCCTGTGCGATGCGCAAATCGCCTATCACACGACGCCATGGTCCTTGCTGAGTTGTAATGCGACAGACGTGGTCTAGTGTCGTGGCGATCCAAGCACCGCGTTGGCGGGAATGTAGTTTGCTTGTCCCGTTCCATGAATACAAATGCATACGGTGAGACAGTGGGGGGCATACGGGATGCGCGAATCGCCTAGCACATGGGCCATTGGGTTTTGGTAAGCAACGACGCGAGCGTTGTGATGAGACGATTGTTGATGCTTTAATGTCGTGGCGATCCAAGCACCATGCGGCCTTGAAGCCGTCCCCCAGTTGGTTCCGACGTGTCTATGCGATGCGCAAATTGCCTAGCACACGATGCCATGGTCCTCGCTGAGTTGTAATGCGACAGACTTAGTCTAGTGTTGTGGCGATCCAAGCACCGCGTGGGCAGGAAGGTAGTTTGCTTGTCCCGTACCGTGAATAAAAATGCATACAGGGGGACGGTGGGGGGCATGCGTGATGCGCGAATCGCCTAGCACATGTTGCATTGGCCTTTGTTAAGCAATGACACGAGCATTGCGATGAGACGATTGCTGATGCTTCAATGTCATGGCGATCCAAGCACCATGCGTCCTTGAAGTCGTCCCCCGGTTGGTTCTGACGTGCCTGTGTGATGCGCGAATCGCCTAGCACACGACGCCATGGTCCTCGCTGAGTCGTAATGCGACGGACGTGGTCTAGTTTGCTTGTCTCGTTCCGTGAATACAGGTGCATATAGGGGGACGGTGGGGGGCATGCGTGATGCGCGAATCGCCTAGCACATGTGGCATTGGCTTTCGTTAAGCAACGACTCGAGCGTTGCGATGAGACGATTGCTAATGCTTCAATGTCATGGCGATCCAAGCACCGTGCGGCCTCGAAGCCGTCTCCAGGTGTGTTCCTATGGGCCTGCGCGATGCGCGAATCACCTAGTACATGATGCCATGGTCCTCGCTGAGTCGTAATGCGACGGACGTGGTCTAGTGTCATGGCGATCCAAGTACCGCGTGGGCAGGAAGGTAGGGTTCTTGGCCCGTTCCGGGCATTCGGGTGCATACAGGGGGACGGTAGGTGGCATACGTGATGCGAGAATCGCCTAGCACTTGTGGCATTGGCTTTCGTTCAGTGACGACACTAGCGTTGCGATGAGACGATTGCTGATGCTTCAATGTGGTGGCTATCCAAGCATCGTGCTGCCTCGAAGTCGTCCCCCGATGTGTTCCCACTGGCCTGCGCGATGCGCGAATCGCCTAGCACACGACGGCATGGTCCTCGCTGAGTCATAATGCGACGGACGTGGTCTAGTGTCATGGCGATCCAAGCACCGCGTGGGCAGGAAGGTAGTTTTCTTGTCCCATTCCGTGCACACGGGTGCATACAGGGGGACGGTGGGGGGCATGCGTGATGCACGAATCACCTAGCACTTGTGGCACTAGCTTTCGTTAAGTGACGACAGGAGCGTTGCGATGAGACGATTGCTGATGCTTCAATGTGGTGGCGATCCAAGCATCGTGCTACCTCGAAGCCGTCCCCCGATGTGTTCCCACTGGCCTGCGTGATGCGCGAATTGCCTAGCACACGAAGCCATGATCCTCACTGAGTCGTAATGCGACGGACGTGGTCTAGTGTCGTGGCGATCCAAGCACTGCGTGGTTAGGAAGTCCGCTTTCGGTTGGTACCTCAGTTGCATGCAATCGGTGCATGGTCAGGCACCACGAAGTAGGCCCTTAAGCTTGCGACGTGCAGCCTGGTCATGCACCTCGTGCTGGTCCCGTCCCATGTCCCTCAGAAATTCTTCGTGCCTAGCGGTACGTGCTCGGGCCATCTCGTCGGTTCTGTTCTCCTGAAGGGCTTCGTTTGCCTAGATAGTGGGGCGGTTACCAGCTTGGTGGTCTGGGCATAGCGAATGTGATAGCGCGTGAGTGGTAGTCGGCTTGTGTGGGTAGGTTGGATCCCTGCTTGAGCAGCGACGTCCGCCCCTGCTTGCCTCTTCATTTGCGGGCCGAGTGCGTACGTTGCCTCGGTCGGTAGGTCGGTTTCCTGTGTTGCGTACCTTAAAAGAAGGCAGTCCCAAAGTCACATCGTCCATCTTTTGCCTTGCGTCTGCCTCCGTGGACGACATGGGGCGAACCCCTAAGAACGTCATGTGGTCCACGCTGTTCACTCCAACAAGTGCGGCACATGTGGCCCGTGGGGCATCGCTCGATCTCTCAGATGCGGCACACCATGACGGTATGGGGTCCTTGGCCTCTCTTTGCCCGAAATCAACGTTCATCGCTAATCATGTACGACGATCGTGCACTCGTCTTGAGCCGTCGACCCTTAGGGGACGATGTGCCTCGTACGATGCCGGCGTTGGTGAGGAATGCTACCTGGTTGATCCTACTAGTATTCATATGCTTGTCTCAAAGATTAAGCCATGCATGCGTAAGTATGAACTAATTCAGACTGTGAAACTGCGAATGGCTCATTAAATCAGTTATAGTTTGTTTGATGGTATCTACTACTCGGATAACCGTGCAACAAACCCCGACTTCGGGAAGGGATACATTTATTAGATAAAAGGTCGACACAGGCTCTGTCGGTTGCTACGATGATTCATGATAACTAGACGGATCGCACGGCCCTCTTGCCGGCAACGCATCATTCAAATTTCTGCCCTATCAACTTTCGATGGTAGGATAGTAGCCTACCATGGTGGTGACGGGTGACGAAGAATTAGGGTTCGATTCCGGAGAGGGAGCCTGAGAAACGGCTACCACATCCAAGAAAGGCAGCAGGCGCGCAAATTACCCAATCCTGACACGGGGAGGTAGTGACAATAAATAACAATACCGGGCACAAATAGTCTGGTAATTGGAATAAGTACAATCCAAATCCCTTAACGAGGATCCATTGGAGGGCAAGTTTGGTGCCAGCAGCTGCGGTAAATCCACCTCCAATAGCGTATATTTAAGTTGTTGCAGTTAAAAAGCTCGTAGTTGGACTTTGGGATGGGTCGGCCGGTCCGCCTCAGGTGTGCACCGATCGTCTCATCCCTTCTGCCGGCGATGCGCTCCTGGACTTAACTGGTCGGGTCGTGCCTCCGGCGCTGTTACTTTGAAAAACTTACAGTTTTCAAAGCAAGCCTACGTTCTGTATCCATTAGCAAGGGATAACATTATAGGATTTCGATCCTATTGAGTTGGCCTTCGGGATAGGAGTAATGATTAACAGGGACAGTCGGGGGCATTCGTATTTCATAGTCAAAGGTGAAAATCTTGGATTTATGAAAGACGAACAACTGCGAAAGCATTTGCCAAGGATGTTTTCATTAATCAAGAACGAAAGTTGGGCGCTCGAAGACGATCAGATACCGTCCTAGTCTGAACCATAAACGATGCCGACCAGGGATCGGCGGATGTTGCTTTTAGGACTCCGCCGGCACCTTATGAGAAATCAAAGTTTTTGGGTTTTGGGGGGAGTATGGTCGCAAGGATGAAACTTAAAGGAATTGACGGAAGGGCACCACCAGTAGTGGAGCCTGCGGCTTAATTTGACTCAACACGGGGAAACTTACCAGGTCCAGACATAGTAAGGATTGACAGACTGAGAGCTCTTTCTTGATTCTATGGGTGGTGGTGCATGGCCGTTCTTAGTTGGTGGAGTGATTTGTCTGGTTAATTCCGCTAACGAAAGAGACCTCAGCCTGCTAACTAGCTATGCGAAGGTATCCATCCGCAGCTAGCTTCTTAGAGGGACTACGGCCTTTTAGGCTACGGAAGTTTGAGGCAATAACAGGTCTGTGATGCGCTTAGATGTTTTGGGCCGCACGCGCGCTACACTGATGTATTCAACGAGTCTATAGCCTTGGCCGACAGGCCCGGGTAATCTTTGAAATTTCATCGTGATAGGGATAGATCATTGCAATTCTTGGTCTTGAACGAGGAATTCCTAGTAAACGCGAGTCATCAGCTCGCGTTGACTACGTCCCTGCCCTTTGTACACACCGCCCGTCGCTCCTACCGATTGAATGATCCGGTGAAGTGTTCGAATCGCGGCGACCTGGGCGGTTCGCTTCCGGCGACGTCGCGAGAAGTCCACTGACCTTATCATTTAGACGAAGGAGAAGTCGTAACAAGGTTTTCGTAGGTGAACCCGCGGAAGGATCATTGTCGAACCCTGCGAAGGCAGAACGACCTGCGAACCAGTTTAAACAACGTGGGGACGAGCGGAAGAGGCGGCTCATCCCCAGCCTGCGCGTCGGTCCTGAGTCGGGGCGAACGCGCCCCGCAAACAACGAACCCCGGTGCGGAATGCGCCAAGGTAAATAAAAATTGGGGGCCAGCCTATCTGTGCCCTGTCCGCGGTGTGTCGGGTTAGGCCTAGGGCCCTTTCAAAACGAAAAGGACTCTCGGCAACGGAT
>CM075771.1:14283924-14296424 GCA_037974665.1 Ehretia macrophylla | reverse complement strand
GAGTTGCTCATGCCCCACGATGGTGCGCGCATGCCGCACGAAGGTGCGCACATGCGGCGCCCATGCCGCTCGATGGTGCGCGCATTGGGCACGCATGGAGCACGATGGTGTGCGCATGTGGCCCGCATGCCTCACGAAGGTGCGCACATAGGGCGCCCATGCCACACGAAGGTGGGCACATGCGTCGCCCACGCCGCTCGATGGTGCGCGTATCGGGCACGCATGGCACACGATGGTGCGTATGTGGCCCGCATGCCGCACGAAGGTGCGCGCATGGGACGCCCATGCCGCACACCGATGCGCGCATGGGGCGCCCAAGCCACATGATGGTTCGCGTATGCCGCACAAAGGTGCGCACATGCGGCGCCCATGCCGCTCGATGGTGTGCGCATCGGGCGCACATGGCGCACGATGGTGCGTGCATGTTGCCCGCATGCCTCACCAAGGTGCGCGTATGGGGCACCCAACCCACATGATGGTGCGCGTATGCCGCACGAAGGTACGCACATGCGGCGCCCATGCCGCTCGATGGTGTGCGCATCGGGCGCGCATGCCGCACGATGGTGCGTGCATGTGGCCCGCATGCCGTACGAAGGTGTGCACATTGGGCGCCCATACTGCACAGCGATGTGCGCATGAGGCACCCATGCCGCACGATGGTGCACACATAGGGCGCCCATGCCGCACACCGATGCGCGCATGAGGCGCCCATGCCGCACGATGGTGCGCGCATGCCGCACGAAGATGCGCACATGCGGCACCCATGCCGCACGATGGTGCGCTCATCAGGCGCGCATTCCGCACGATTGTACACGCATGTGGCCCGCATGCCTCACGAAGGTACGCGCATGGGGCGCCCATGCCGCACGATGGTGCGCGCATGCCGCACGAAGGTGCGCACATGCGTCGCCCATGCCGCTTGATGGTGCGCGCATCAGGCGCGCATGGCACACGATGGTGCACGCATGTGGCCCGCATGCCGCACGAAGGTGCGCGCATGGGGCGCCTATGCCACACACCGATGCGCGCATGGGGCGCCAGTGCCGCACGATGGTGCGCGTATGCCGCACGAAGGTGCGCACATGCGGTGCCCATGCCGCTCGATGGTGCGTGCAACGGGCGCGCATGGCGCACAATGGTGCGCGCATATGGCCCGCATTCCTCACCAATGTGCGCGCATGGGGCGCCCATGCGGCACGATGGTGCGCGTATGGCGCACGAAGGTGCGCACATGCGGCGCCCATGCCGCTCGATGGTGAGCGCATCGGGCGCACATGGCGCACGATGGTGCGTGCATGTGGCCCGCATGCCTCACCAAGGTGCACGTATGGGGCGCCCATGCCGCACGATGGTGCGCGCATACCGCACGAAGGTGCGCACATGCGTCAGCCATGCCGTTCGATGGTGCGCGCATCGGGCGCGCATTTCGCACGAGGGTGCGTGCATGTGGCCCGCATGCCGCACGAAGGTCCGCACATGGGGCGCCCATGCAGCACGATGGTGTGCACATAGGGCGCCCATGCCGCACAGCGATGTGCGCATGAGGCGCCCATGCTGCACGAAGGTGCGCTCATAGGGTACCCATGCCACACAATGATGCGCGCATGAGGCGCCCATGCCGCACGATGGTGCGCACATACCGCACGAAGGTGCGCACATGCGGCGCCCATGCCGCCAGATGGTGCGCGCATTGGGCTCGCATGACTCACGATGGTACGCACATGTGGCCCGCGTGCCGCACGAAGGTGCGTGCATAGGGTGCCCATGCTGCACAAAGATGCATGCATGGGGGGCCTATGTCGCACGATAGTGCGCGTATGCTGCACGAAGGTGCGCACATGCGGTGCCCATGCCGCTTGATGGTGAGCGGATCGGGTACACATGGTGCACAATGGTGAGCGCATGTGGCCTGCATGCCGGACGAAGGCGCGCGCATGGGGCGCCTATGCAGCACAATGGTGCGCGTATGCCGCACGAAGGTGCGCACATGAGCAGCCCATGCCGCACAAAGGTGCGCGCATAGGGCACGCATGTGGCACGATGGTGCACGCATGTAGCCCACATGCCGCATGAACTTGCGCACATTGGGCGCTCATGCCGCACGAAGGTGCACGGATGGTGCGCCCTTGCTGCACGACGGTTGGCATATGGGGCGTGCATGCCGCACGAAGGTGCGCGCATAGGGCGCACATGTCGTACGATGATGCGCTCATCGGGCTCGGATGCCGCACGATGGTGCGCGCATGGGGCTCCCTTGCTGCACGAAGGTGCGCGCATGATGCGCCCTTGCCGCACGATTACGCGCGTATGTGGCGTGCATGCCGCACGATGGTGCGCGCATGTGGCCCTAATGCCGCACGAAGGTGCGCGGATGGGGCGCCCATGTCGCACGATGGTGCGCTCATGGGGCGCCCATGCCGCACGAAGGTGCGCGCATGGTGCTCCCTTGCCGCACGATGGTACGCGCATGGGGCGCCCATGCCGCACGATGGTGCGCACATGTGGCCCGCATGCCGCACGAATGTGCGAGCATGGGGCGCCCGTGCCGCTCGATGGTGAGCGCAAGTGGCGCGCGGGCCGCTCAAGGGGCGCTGTTAGGGCACTGTTGGGCCACAGCTGCGGCACTGTTGGGGCAAAGCTGGGGGACGGTGGGGGTACACCTGGGGGACGATGGGGTATGTTGGGGGATGGCTTTGGCACTAGTAGGGGACGTTGGGCACGACGGGCAATGTTAAGCATTCGAGGGAATTGGGCATGCGAAATGTATTATGACACGAATGTAGACATTGATATTCTTGTACAAGTGGTTTCCGAATCTACGAAGTAGTCTTAACTTTTGCCTTGTCCGACAAACTGTTCGTCACATTTGTGAGGCGAAATAGATTAATCGGTTTCCCAATCCATCGAAAACAAATTGTAACGCCAAATATCATGTAAACTAATTAATTTATAAATTAATATAAATTTTCCTGAATTTTCTAGTATTTTTTGTGGCGGGGCAACGGGCGCCTTTAGCGTGCTTCGGTATCTATGCGCTCCCAGTGCTGGCCTGCGGGCTCCCCATTCGCCCCGTCTTGAAACACGGAAAAAGGAGTCTGACCTGTGTGTGAGTCAATGGGTGTGTAAACCCGCAAGGAGCAAGGAAGCTGATTGGCGGGATCCCCCCCCCGGGGGGTGCACCACCGACCGACCTTGATCTTCTGAGAAGGGTTCAAGTGCGAGCATACCTGTCGGGACCCGAAAGATGGTGAACTATGCCTGAGCGGGGCGAAGCCAGAGGAAATTCTGGTGGAGGCCCACAGCAATACTGACGTGCAAATCATTTGTCTGACTTGGGTATAGGGGGGAAAGACTAATCGAACCATCTAGTAGCTGGTTCCCTCCGAAGTTTCCCTCAGGATAGCTGGAGCTCGCGTGTGAGTTCTATCTGGTAAAGCCAATGATTAGAGGCATTGGGGGCGCAACGCCCTCGACCTATTCTCAAACTTTAAATAGATAGGACGGCGCGGCTGCATCGTTGAGCTGCGCCACGGAATCAAGAGCTCCAAGTGGGCCATTTTTGGTAAGCAGAACTGGCGATACGGGATGAACCGGAAGCCGGGTTACGGTGCCCAACTGCGCGCTAACCTAGATCCCACAAAGGGTGTTGGTCGATTAAGACAGCATGACGGTGGTCATGGAAGTCGAAATTCGCTAAGGAGTGTGTAACAACTCACCTGCCAAATCAACTAGCCCGAAAATGGATGGCACTAAAGCGCACGACCTATACCTAAACGTCGGGGCAAGTGCTAGGCCCCGATGAGTAGGAGGGCGCGGCGGTCGCCGCAAAACCCAGGCCGCCACCCAGGGCGGAGCGGCCGTCGATGTAGATCTTGGTGGTTGTAACAAGTATTCAAATGAGAACTTTGAAGGCTGATGAGGGGAAAGGTTCCATGTGAATGGTACTTGCACATGGGCTAGTCAATCCTAAGGGTCGGGGGAATCCCTACAGATAACGCATTTCGCGCGTACACCGAATGTTAATCGGGTTAAAATTCTTGAACCGGGGCGGGGGTGTTGACGGCAATGCTAGGGAGTCCAGAGACGTCGGTAGAGGCCTCGGGAAGAGTTATCTTTTCTGTTTAACAGCCTATCCACCCAGGAAATGGCTCAACAGGAGGTAGGGTCCAGCGGCTGGAAGAGCACTGCATGTCTCGCGGTGTTCGGTGCGTCCCCAGTGGCCCTTGAAAATTTAGAGGATCGAGTGCCGTCCACGCCTAGTTGTACTCATAACCGCATCAGGTCTTCAAGGTGAATAGCCTCTGGTTGATGGAACAATATAGGCAAGGGAAGTCGGCAAAATGGATCCGTAACTTTGAGAAAAGGATTGGCTCTAAGGGCTGGGCACAGGGGTCCCAGTCCCAAATCCGTCGGTTGTCGACGGACTACTCGAGCTAATCCCGTGGCGAGAGCGGGCCGCCGCATGCTGGCCGGGGGACGGGCTGGGAACGGTTCCCTCGGGGGCCTTCCCCAGGCGTCGAATAGCCAGCTCAGAACAAGTACGGACAAGGGGAATCCGACTGTTTAATTAAAACAAAGCATTGCGATGGTCCCTGCGGATGCTCACGCAATGTGATTTCTACCTAGTTGTCACGAGATCAGAGGCTGAGACCGAAACGTGACTACCGTGCGGCGCTTAACCGAGCTAATAAGGGACTTGGCTAAGCTAAGCCTGAAAGATATGAACTAGAAAATAGAAATATAAGCAAGAGCTTGAGAGAAGAGATGTATATTGCTTTATAACTCAGAGAATATGTGATAATACAATGAGACATCTCCCCCTCATTTTACAGGGGTACAATTCAAAATAAAGGGTGAGGATCATCTCAGCTTGAGGGCCAAGATTGCACCTCGAGCTTCGCATAGCAAAGCTGTTCAGCATTCTCTATACATTTGCTGACAGCTTTGGCTTAAATTCAAAATAAAGGTGCACCTCGTATTCCGCAAAAGCTTGCTGCCCAGCATACTCTATACACTAGCTGACAGCTTACATGATTATTATATCAACTATACAATTTAGTCAAAAATAGGGCGAACTGAATTAGGGCGGCCTGTCTGGAAACGGGCGGGTCATTACACCCTCCCCCACCTGATCAGGCATCGACCTCGAAGCCTGTTGTTGCCGAAATTCCTCAATAAGCTTGCGGAATTGCCACAACGTTCCTTCGTGTTCCCAACTGTTTTCACTATCCGGGGTCCATTTCCACTTCACAAGATACTCTGTGTCATTTGGTTTGCCCCTTTTGCGGATGATGCGGTCTGCCAGGATAGCTTATGCTTCACGTTCGAAAGAGGTTACCACAGCAGTAGGGGTCGGCTTGATTCCCCACGACTAGGGTCTTCTGGGTCAGCATGATAAGGCTTTAGGAGGCTTACATAAAAAACTGGGTGAATCTTCAACTTCGGTGGTAGTTCTAGCAGGTAAGAGACCTTGCCTACTCGTCGAATTACCGAGAAAGGTCCTTCATATCTGCGCAACAAAGCCTTGTGTACTAATGTGCAGAAGGCACGAAATTGTTGGGGTTGGAGTTTTACCATCACTGAATCGCCATCATTGAACTCCAAGTGCCTTCTTTTCTTGTCTGCCCACTTCTTCATTTTCTTTGCTGCCTTCTCAAGCATTGCACGGGCCATGTCTCCTTCTTCTTGGAGTTCTTTAGTAAATTTGTATGCAGCAGGTGCTTTGCCCGTGTATCCAGTATCAACCATATGAGGGGCCAGGGGTTGCCTTCCTGTCGCCAGTTCAAAGGGGCTCCGACCGGTGGATTCACTCTGTTGGAGGTTGTAGGAGAATTGAGCAACGTCCATCAACTTGACCCAATCTCGCTGGTTGGCACTGACAAAGTGCCGAAGATATAACTCCAGTAAAGCATTCACCCTTTCCATTTGTCCATCGGTTTGTGGGTGAAAGCTTGTACAAAAAGCCAGCTCCGAACCCAGTAACTTAAAAAGTTCAGACCAAAATTTTCCTGTGAAGCGAGGATCTCGATCGCTCACAATAGATTTTGGAACACCCCACCATTTTACAACATACCTTAGAAAGAGCCTAGCAGCATCGACGGCCGTCAGGTCCGGTGGTGCAGGGATAAAAATCCCATATTTGGAAAATTTGTCCACAACGACCAGTATGGTACCACATCCTTCTGACTTTGGCAAGGATGTGATGAAATCCATTGAAATGCTATCAAAAGGACGTTCAGGGATAGGCAGTGGTTGAATTAGTCCGACTGGATGTTTGCTCTCGGTCTTGTCTTGTTGACATATGAGACAAGTCCGAACATAGGTCTCAATATCATCTCGCATCCTTGGCCAGTAGTAAGAATCTTCCACGAGTGCCATGGTGCGATGCATCCCAGGGTGGCCTACCCACAAAGAGTCGTGACACTCTTTCAAGATCTTCCGCCTTAGATTGTTCCATTTTGGTACAAACAATCTGTCTCCTCTGGTCAACAACACATCTTCCTTCACCCACAACCTTCAGGTTTTTCCTTCTTTTGCATATCCCACCAAGGCCTTGGCCATGGGGTCATGGTCCAGTCCCTCACGTATTTGACCAGTGAGAAGACTCACGGGACAGCTAATTGCTGCAAGTTCAGCCTTGCGACTTAATGCATCGGCCACTCGGTTGTCTCTGCCAGGCTTGTATTCCATGGTGAAATTGAACTCTGCCAGAAATCCTTGCCACCTTGCTTGCTTAGGGGTAAGCTTCTTTTGTGTCTGGAAATAACTTGCAGCAACATTATATGTTCTTACCACAAAGTGGGCGCCCAACAAATAGTGGTGCCAGGTACGGAGACAGTGCACCACAACCGTCATTTCCTTCTCATGGGTTGAGTATCACCGTTCTGCCTCGTTGAGTTTTCGACTCTCGAAGGCAATTGGATGTCCTTCCTGCATCAAGACTCCGCCAATAGCAAAATCAGAAGAATCAGTTTGTACCTCATATGGTTTGGTTTGATCAGGCAAGATGAGGACAGGTTCAGCAGTTATGGCTGCTTTGAGGGCATTGAATGCATCCTAACATGTTACATCCCACACCCAAGGTTTGTTTTTCTTCAGCAACTCTGTCAGATGTGTGGCAAGGGCTAAGTATCCTTCAATGAAACGCCGATAATAATTTGCCAAGCCCAAAAATGACCGCAACTTGGGGACACCATTAGGTGCTTCCCATTCATGAATGGCTTTTACTTTGCGGTTGTCCATCCAAAATTTTCCCTTGCTAATAACATGACCAAGGAATGGCACCTCTTCCTTGGCAAAGCTGCATTTCTCTGGTTTGATGTACAGGTCGTGCTCCCGAAGTTTCTGCAGTACTAACTTCAGGTGCTCCACGTGATCTTGTAGGCAAGAGCTATAGACCACAATGTCATCCAAGTATACTACGACAAATTTGTCGAGAAATGGCCTGAACACCTTGTTCATCAAGGTACAGAAGGTAGCAGGAGCATTGGTTAGGCCAAAAGGCATAACAAGGAATTCAAATGTACCATACCTCGTTACACATGTGGTTTTTGGCTCATCTCCGTCCGCAATTCTGACTTGCCAATATCCCGACCTCAAATCAATCTTGGAGAAGTATCGAGCACCACCAAGTTGGTCGAACAAATCCGCAATCAAGGGTATGGGGTATTTGTTCTTTATTGTTACCTTATTTAGTGCTCGGTAATCTATGCACATCCGTAAGGAGCCATCAGCTTTCTTCTAGAACAGGACTGGGGCACCAAAGGGGGAATTGGAGGGTTGGATCATACCGGCATCCAGCAACTCTTGAAGTTGTTTCCTCAATTTGGCCAATTCTGGAGGTGCTATGCGATAAGGGGCCATGGTAGGGGGCTTGGCACCTTCTACCAAGTCAATTTGGTGGTCGATCTCTCTTTGAGGTGGCAGCTTCTTTGGAAGTTCTTAGGGCATTACATCTTTGAACTCATTCAGCACTTTCTGAATAGGTGAGGGGAGAGAACTTTGTTCTGGATGTTCTGATTCTTCTTCTCGCAATGCAACAAGATAAGTATCTTCATTGCGTTTGACTCCCTTCACTAACTATATGGCTGAAAGGACCTTGACACCAGGTCTGGTTTCTCTAGTCATGGGCACGGTACAAGGAGTAGAATTTCCCATCACCAAGATAGAGTTTCCGCAGGCCATGAGGAAGGCCTTCACTTCGTCCAACCATTCCAATCCAAGGACAACATCATAATCATCCAAAGGAACGACATATTATTGTCTTGACACTAAGGGCAACACCAGTAATAGGGATGGCTTTTGAGTTGGCAGCCTTAATCATTCCTCCTGACTTGTTGATCCGCAAGCCTAGCTTTCTTGCAGTATCAGCACCAATGAAATTGTTGGTAGCGCCCGTGTCTACCAAGGCTTTGAAGGGACGCCCTTTTATCATAGCCACAACATACAGAGATCCCTTCCTTGGGTCCTTAGAGGTCTTGATCTCGGCCTTCACAGCATTGAGAAGTTGAAGAGACCCTAATTGAGTTTCTTCATCGTCCTGTGATTCATGGTCGTCTTGTTTGAGGAGTGATGCCATCTTGCCCCGGTAGGGACAATTATAAACCTTATGATCCTTGCTTGCGCATATGAAACATTCATACTGTCTCGGGGGAACTTGATTGTTTCCTCGATTCTCCATTAGAGCTTTCCCCTTGTTGAAGTGTGGTTTAAACGATCCCTCCAGATTAGAAGCAGCATCAGTTGGGTTAGAATTGGTACCTTTGTTTTGATTTCCTCCTCCACTTGGTTTCTTATTGTTGGAAGAAGAAGCACTCTTCTTTCCATCATTCCGGTTGGAGAACTCAATTAGACCTTCAGCAATAGCAATGGCAGAGACAAGATCCTGGACACCGTGACGTTGCACTTCTACTCTTGCCCACGCTTGGAGTCCATCAAGGAAGGTAAATAGGCCATCCTTGTCGGATATTTCAGGAATTTCCAGCATCATTTCCTGAAACTCCTTAATGTATTCTCATACATTATTTTGATGTCTGAGTCGGCGAAGCTTACCACGAGCTTCATACTCCACGTTCTCCGGATAAAACTGTTTCTTGATTTCTCTTTCGAAATCATCCCACGACTCTATGGAGCAAAGGCCTCGTTCAATATCTATGCACCGACGCCTCCACCAAAGGGTGGCCACATCTGATAGATAGAGTGGGGCAGTTCGAATCTTCGCAGCATCATCGACAAGATTTGCTGCTGAGAAGTATTGATCCAAGTTCCACAAGAAATTATCCAACTCTCTTGCGTTCCTCTGGCCGCTGAAATGCTTGGGCCTCGGGACATCGATCCTTGGGGCAGAAGGGGCAGTTGGAACAACTCCAGTGCTCACCGCTATCTTGCACAAGGCTAAGTCAGCCTTGACAACTTCGACCTCCGTTTTAACCATGTTAACTTCGGTCTTCATTTCTTCAATCACAGCAGAAATTTATGACTGAAAATTATCCAAGGACTTTCCCATTTCATTAGCGAAAGTATTGAGGATGGCCAGGGTCTATCCACGCAGATCCTGTCACGCCCCAACCCGGCCTATAAAGGTTAGACTAGGGTGTGATCTAAAGTTCAGGACACGTCATATACTTAACCGATTATGAAGATTTAACACTTAACGTTTTGGCCTAAACTCCAAAATTTTTCGAAAAATCGGCAGCATAACGGCTGTAATTGGGCTCTTTGGTTTGACCTAATTCTCTAAACGCCTCAATTTTTCCAATCATTAATCCAATTCCATTAAGGACTCCTATTTGTCACCAACCGATTTGCCTACATGTTTATCTTGAAAGTCTCGTTTGGTTAATAAGCCTAACATGATAACTATGTCCCGTTTATTTGTCAATTTCCTATCAGGCGAGTACCTATTATCCTTTAGTTTGCAAATGACACCTAAGTGAAATTAGATAGAATTAACTTAGTTGATTGTTCATCTAGTGGTTTGAATGCCTATGATAACTACTAATTAAGAAAATGAAAGCAAACAACCAAATAAAAGTTTGTCCGGTTATAGATAGTACAATCCCAGGATTAGACCCAAATTACAACGGGGTCATTTACATCAATAAAATGAATAGTTTGCAATCAAACACAACATCCATATAGCAACTACTTTTAGGCAAAGCACAAAAGCACGTAGGGACAGGCAATCACTCCAAGGAATCATCGTTAGGCATATCGTCCTCGGGTACCTGTTCTTGATCTTCTTCACTTGAGATGATAAAGAGGGTGAGTCCTTATGAACTCAGCGAGGGGGAACGAGAAATAGGTTTTGAAACTCATTTTCTGGTTCAACTTATGAAAACTCATTTTTTGAAAACATGTCACGTATTACAAATAATAAGGTATGCAAATATATGAAATAAATCGAGTAACGGATACAAAGTAAGGGAACAGAAATACCAGTCTTTCCTCCCTGAGGTTCTCTAGGAACCAAGCGAGAGTACTTACATATAAGTACAGGAATAGGAATACCAGTCTTTCCTCCCTGAGGTTCTCTAGGAACCAAGCGAGAATACTTATACACATAGTAAAAAGGATACGGTGAGCATTTGCTCTCAATATCAATTTCGATTCATTTGGTGCGGCTGACTTCAATAATCCACTTATCGCTCCCAATTGGGTGTACTCCGGATGTACCCCGAAACCTACGACCCAACTCTCCGAGGGTGGAATGCCAAGCGAGAGAGGGAATTGGACCATGGTAGTCACGGGAGCACCGGCAAGCCCTATGTCGCCCGGCGTTCGTGAAACGCTACCATGCCACAATGAAAGGTTGCAACCTTATATACAATGCCCATTTATGTCATTTAACATTTAACATTTCACATTAGGAGGTCAACAAAGTAGGTTGCCTCCGAGCAAGTATATGATCACATTTTGACATATTGGCATATAAGGCATTGTAAGAACATATAATCATTTCATATATTCACTTGAAAGAAATTAAACTTTAACGGGCAGCCAAGTAATCATGTTCAAATAAACCATTGAATATCTTTTAACAATTCACATTAGGAGGACAACAAAGTAGATTGCCTCCGAGCAATTTCAAGATCACATATTGCCAAGTAAACGAACGAGGCATGCTTGACATGAAATTTCACTTGTAGAACATATAGAGTCATATGAACATTAAACGGGCAGCCATGTAACACATGCAAGTTAAGCCATATAACTCATTTCGAAGTCCACGTAATCAAGTGATACGATTATTCAACATGCAACAACATTTACGTCGGTTCGGATGCAAGAAAAGCCTATTTGTCAACATGCAATGATCAAAATTACATTTAAGCTTATAAGACATTTACGGGCAGCCCACTAAGCATATAATTTCCACACAATATCCAAATGATCAACACTTAGCAAGACTACCTAGTCATTAGGGTTTCTATTTCATGCTTAACCAGGTGATTAAACCCAAAGTCAACTCAACTTCATTCTCAAGTCATGCATCATTCAGTTCAAACATCTTCAAGTACTCAAAACAGTCCACAAAACATCCCAACACCACAATTCCAAGCAATTAGCAGCACAAGAGAGGTTACAACAATTTTCCAAGCATATAGCTAAGTGAAACCTTTACTGCAATAGGCTGTTTTTTCACAATCAATAGGATAATAAAACGATCTCCAAATCTAGTGAATAATATGTAAAATTAAAGCTTAAGAAGTTAAATAAAATTAGAAACAAACCTTGCATCAATTTAAGCTTGGGATCATTAGATATAGCCGAAACAGTGGAATAGCACAAAACTGTTCAGATTTGCACACTTTTCGATAATTGGCGTTTTTGAGGTCCTTAGGGTCAGATTTAGGCTTAGTCCATTTCTGACAAAATTGTCCAGAACTGAAAAATCTAGCAGCACACCAAATTTAATGCATTTTGGACATCATTTACTAAGTCAAATATGGTTCGTTCCACAAAGTCAGTGCATCTGCCAAAACCTGCTTCATTTTCCCAGATTTCCAGATTTGGTCACATTTTAAAGATTTGCCATTTTGAGGACCATATAGTCAAAATTTGCTTCGGCCTATTTCTGGGAAAAATGTTCAAAACTGTCCAAACTAGTCACCTACCAATTTTCATGCATTTTCAACATCATTTTCCTAGCTAAACTTACCTCGAACAGACTGGTTAGAGAGCTGTCAACAATTTCGACTTCACCTAGCATCATTTTCAAGCCAAGATCTTGCCATGCATGGTTGTTTAAGCTTATGAACGACCATATAGCTCAAGTACAGAAGCAAATACACACATTTATTAGCATGCATGTGGATTTTTGAAGAGTTTTCAAAAGGTTTTAGCCCTCACCTTTGCAATCAACCCAAAAAATGCTCAAAACCTTGTTGGAGCTAAAATCTCTCCTTCTTCTTGGTTAGCCGAGATTCCAACTAGCTTTTCTCTATTTTTCCTAGCTTAGTGATCAATCTCTTAGCACATGCATGAGGTTAGAACAAGAA
>CM075771.1:14263924-14271424 GCA_037974665.1 Ehretia macrophylla | reverse complement strand
AAGCCGTCCGCCGGTATGTTCCTATGGGCCTGCGCGATGCGCGAATCGCCTAGCACACGACGCCATGGACCTCGTTGAGTCATAATGCGATGGACGTGGTCTAGTGTTGTAGGGATCCAAGCACTGCGTGGGCAAGAAGGTAGTTTGTTTGTCTCGTTCCGTGCATATGGGTACATATAGGGGGACGGTTGGGGGCATGCATGATGCGCGAATTGCCTAGCACATGTGGCATTGGCTTTCGTTAAGTAACCACGCGAGCGTTGCAATAAGAAGATTGCTGATGCTTCAATGTTGTGGCCATCCAAGCACCGTATTGCTCGAAGCCGTCACCCGTTGTGTTCACATGGGCCTGCGCGATGTGCGAATCGCCTAGTACTCGACGCCATGGTCCTTGCTGAGTCGTAAGGCGACGGACGTGGTCTAGTGTCATGGCGATCCAAGCACTGTGTGTAAAGGAAGATAGTTTTCTTGTCCTGTTCCGTGCATACGAGTGCATACAGGGGGACGGTGGGGGGCATGCATGTTGCGCGAATCGCTTAGCACATGTGGCATTGGCTTTCGTTAAGTGACGACACGAGCGTTGTGATGAGACGATTGCTGATGCTTCAAAGTCGTGGCGATCCAAGGACCGTGCTGCCTCAAAGCCGTCCCCTGGTATGTTCCCACTGGCCTGAGCGATGCGCGAATCGCTTAGCACATGAGGCTATGGTCCTCGCTGAGTCGTAATGCGATAGATGTGGTCTAGTGTCGTGGAGATCCAAGCCCCGCGTGGGCAAGAAGTCTGCTTTCGGTTGGTACCTCAGTTGCGTGCAATCGGTGCATGGTCGGGCACCACGAAGTAGGCCCTTAAGCTTGCGACGTGTGGCTTGGTCATGCACCTCGTGTCGTTCCTATCCCGTGTCCCTCAGAAATTCTTCGTGCCTAGCGGTGTGTGCTCAGGCCATCTCGTCGGTTCCGTTCGCCTGAAAGGCTTCGTTTGCCTAGACAGTGGGAGGTTTACCGGCTTGGTGGTCTAGGCATAGCGAACGTGATAGCGCATGAGTGGTGGTCGGCTTGTATGGGTCGGTTGGATCCCTGCTTGAGCAGCGACGTCCGCCCCTGCTGGCCTATTCATTTGCGGGCTGAGTGCTTATGTTGCCTCAGGCGGTAGGTCGATTTCCTGTGTTGCGTACCTTCAAAGAAGGCAGTCCAAAGTCACATCGTCCATCTTTTGCCTTGCATCTGCCTCCGTGGACGACGTGGGGCGAATCCCTAAGCACGTCCTGTCACGCCCCAACCCGGCCTATAAAGGTTAGACTAGGGTGTGATCTAAACATTCAAGTCCTTTCAAGTACTTAATCGTTCAAGGAGGTTTAGCACTTAACGTTTTACCCTAGACTCCAAAGTTTATCCAGAAAACCGGCAGCATAACGGCTGTAATTGAGCTCTTTAGTTTGACCTAGTTCTCTAATCACCTCAAAATTTAATATCTCCATTCAATTGCCAACTATGATTACCATTTTACCATCAATTGAATTGCCTATTGGTTATTTCGACGTCCCGTTTGATTTATAATCTAGCATGAAACTATGTCTCGTTTGTTTGTTTGACCTTGTTTCAAAATATACTTGTTCAAGATTGGGTAAATTCATTTACTTAGTCCTTACTAATGCATCATAACCTATGATAATACTAGCAGTCATAAAAGCAAAACGATAATAGCAATGTCTAGCATCAGTCTACTTAATACAAGTACAAACCAAAATTAGACCGCAAATTACAACGTGGGACTTTTACATCATGAGATCAAATAACAGAAAAGGAAATAGTCTTCAAGTGAGATAAAGGTCACAAGTAGGGACGTTCAAGCAAAACAACAATGAGAGGCAGTCACTCCAGGGGTGGATGATTAGGCTCATTGTCCTCGGGTACCTGTGCCTATTCTTCTTCACCTGTGATGAAAAGAGGGTGAGTCCTTATGAACTCAGCGAGGGGGAAACGAGGAATACGTTTTGAAACTCATTTTCTGGTTCAATTATGAAAACTCCTTTTTGAAAACATGTCACATATTACAAGTAACAAGGTACACAAATATACGAACAAATTGATTAACATATACATTTACCAATCATTTCAAGGATACGGTGAGCGGTTGCTCTCACTTTCAATTTCGATACAATTGTTGCGGCCGACTTCAATAATCACCTTATCGCTCCCAATTGGGTGTACTCCGGATGTACCCCGAAACCTACGACCCAACTCTCCGAGGGTGGAATGCCAAGCGAGAGAGGGAATTGGACCATGGTAGTCACGGGAGCACCGGCAAGATTGCAACCTCGTATACAATGCACATTTATAACATTTAACATATCACATTAGGAGGACAACAAAGTAGGTCGCCTTCGGGCTGTTATAAGATCGCACGTTGTCAAGTAATCAAACAAGGCACGATAAGACAAATAATTTCACTTGAAAAGCATATGGAGTCATATGAACATTAAACGGGCAGCCATGTAACACATGCAAATCAAGCCATATAACTCATTTCGAAGTTCACGTAATCAAGTGATACGAATATTCAACATGCAACAACATTTACGTGGGTTCGGTTGCAAGAAAAGCTTATTTGACAACATGCAATGGTCAAAATCACATTTGAAGTTATAAAA
Organism: Ehretia macrophylla; assembly: GCA_037974665.1. Lineage (NCBI taxonomy): Eukaryota > Viridiplantae > Streptophyta > Magnoliopsida > Boraginales > Ehretiaceae > Ehretia > Ehretia macrophylla. The sequence goes on along the minus strand of CM075771.1, from coordinate 14,268,776 downwards.
CATTTACGGGCAGCCCACTAAGCATATAATTTCCACACAATAACCAAGAATCAACACTTAGCAAAACTACCTAGTCATTAGGGTTTCCATTTCATGCTTAATCGTGTGATTAAAACCCTAAGTCAACTCAAAATCATTCTCAAGTCATTCATCATTCAATTCAAGCATCCTCAAGTATTCAAAACAGTCCTCATAACATCCCAACACCACATTTCCACACAATTAGAACCACAAGAGAGGTTACAACAATTTTCCAAGCACGTAGCAAAATGAAACCTTTACTGCAATAGGCTGTTTTCCCACAATAAATAGGATAATAAAACAATCTCCAAATTCCGAGAATAAGATTTCAAATTAAAGCTTAATAAGTTAACTAAAATCAGAAACAATCCTTGCATCAATTGGAGTTCAGAATCATTAGTTATAGAGGAAACAGTGAGGTAGCACAAAACTGTCCAGATTTGCACACTTTTCAGAAATTGACGTTTTTGAGGTCCTTAGGGTCAGTTTTAGCTTTGGTCCATTTCTGACAAAATTGTCCAGAACTGAAAATTCTAGCAGAAATAAAAATTTCATGCATTGTGGACAACATTTACTAGGTCAAATATGGTTCGTTCTACAAGGTCAGTGCATCTGCCAAAACCTGCTTCATTTCTCCAGATTTCCAGATTTTGTCACATTTTAAAGATTTGCCATTTTTAGGTCCTTAGAGTCAAAATTTGCTTCGGAATATTTCTGGGAAAAATGTTCAATACTGTCCAAACTAGTCACCTACCAAATTTCAAGAATTTTCAACATCATTTTCCTAGCTAAACTTACCTCGAACAGACTGGTCAGAGAGCTGTCATCCATTTCGACTTCACCTAGCATCATTTTCAAGCCAAGATCTTGCCATGCATGGTTGTTTAAGCTTATGAACGACCATATAGATCAAGTACAGAAACAAATACACACATTTATGAGCATGCATGTGAAATTTTGAAGAGCTTTCAAAGGTTTTAACCCTCACCTTAGCAATCAACCACAAGTTGCTCAAAACCCTTTGTTGAAGCTCAAATCTTCTCCTTTCCCTTGCTTAGCCGAAAACCTCACTAGTTTTTCTCTCTTTTTACTAGCTTAATGATCAATCTTTTAGCACATGCATGAGGATAAAACATGAAGAAAACAAATGGATATCAAAAAGCTCACCTAGGCCGATTAGAGGTCTTCAAAGCACATGCATGAGGATTTTTGAACTCTAGCTAGCTTGCTTCGACTTTCTTGATGGCTACTTGACTTGATTTGCTATGTTGTGAGGGAGAGAATCTATGGAGGTAGCAATGTGCAGCTAGGGCCGAGAGAGAGAGAGAAGTGAGAGGGAATTGAGAGAAAGAAAGAGAAAGAAAACAGAAGTGAATGTTTTGGGCAATGGGTGGGCTATGGCTTTGTAAATTCTGATTTTTTGTGTTGTCTTTAGTGTGATGTTTGAATTGTTAGTGGAGAATGGTGATGTAGCCGAGATGGTGGCTTAGTGTTTAGCAAAGTGTGGCTTTGATGCAAGCAAAAGGTATGACAATGTGAAGATTTGTCTCAAGCATGCATGAATAAATTATGTTGCTCAAATTTTTCTCTCAAGAACATGGTGTCGTCGGCCAAGGGCTTGCAATTGCTGAAAATTCAGATTCTATTTAATGCATTTTAGATTATAATAAGGGTGAAATTTGAGGTGCATTGGTTTTGGGTGAGAATAAAGAATAAGGAATGTTTAGTGTTTGGTGCTATTTCGTCTTCTAGTGAGTTAACTTAGGATTATTATATTGATAGTGGATTTTGTAGGATTGTTTAATAATCTTGTGCTCCGTGAAAGATGCTTTCTTGATTAGCGTGAAGACACGCTTTCCTAGGTCTAGGGCACGCACTACGAGGTAGGACACGAACTACGAGACAACGCATATTTTTCAAGTAAATGCACGCAACCCTAAATGAATGCACGTAATTCAATGCATGGCACATAAAATGAACTCATTTCCTAAACCTAGGTCATGACACACAAATCTAGGTTAAGGCACACGAAGCTAGGTTTCGCACGCAAATCGGGCTCGGGCCTCACATCCTCCCCTCCTTAAAAGAATTTCGTCCCGAAATTCAATATTACCTTGAAATAATGCTGGATACTGCTGCTCCATCTGGTCTCGCCTTTCCCACGTTGCTTCTTCGACTCCATGATGATTCCACAGCACTATCACCATAGGTATAGTTCTGTTGCGCAACTCCCGATCCTGCTGGTCTAGGATCCGAATGGGCTTCTCCTCGTAGGTCAAGTTCTCCCAAAGCTGCAACGGCTCTGGCTCCAAGATGTGCGACGGGTCAAGATGATACTTCCGCAGCATCGAAACATGAAAGACGTCGTGAATATTGGAGAGGTTCTGGGGTAGCGCTAGGCGATACGCCAACTTGCCAACCTTCTCAACTATCTCAAATGGTCCTACAAATCTCGGGCTCAGCTTTCCACCCTTGCCATGCCTAATCAGTCCCCTCCGGGGTGATATCTTCAAGAATACCTTGTCGCCAACCTCAAACTCGAGACTCCGTCTTCGTCGGTCTGCATAACTCTTCTGCCTGCTCTGGGCAGTAAGCATCCGTTTCTGAATGAGGTGGATATTATCAACAGTCTTCATCAGTTCAGGTAGAAAGGTCGGGTGAAAAGTCTTCGTCTCACCCACTTCATCCCAGTAAATTGGGGATCGACACTTACGTCCATACAGCGCCTCAAAACGGGCCATCCCGATAGTGGCCTGATAACTATTGTTGTAGGTGAACTCCGCTAGAGATAGATATTTCTCCCAACCCTTACCGAAATCCATAACACAAGCCTTCAACATATCCTCCAAAATCTGAATAGTCCTCTCCAATTGTACATCAGTCTAAGGGTGATAAGCCGTGCTAAAACTCAACTTTCTCCCCAAAGCTTCTTGCAATCTCTTCCAAAATCGGGAAGTAAAACGAGGATCCCTATCCGATACAATACTCACAGGCATCCCGTGCAATCTTACAATCTCCGCCACATACATATCTCCCAATTCCTCGGGACTATCCTCCTTGTTCATCGGTAAGAAGTGCGCCGACTTAGTCAATCTATCCACTATAACCCAAATGGCGTCACAACCCTTTTGTGATCTGGGTAGGTCCATAACGAAATGCATAGTTATATGTTCCCATTTCCATTGAGGAATCTCCAACGGTTGAAGTAAACCTGCGGGTCGTTGATGTTTTGCTTTAACTCTCTGGCAAGTCAAACACCGTGCTACAAACTCCGCAATTTCTCTTTTCATGTTATTCCACCAATAGTGTTGCTTCAAATCCCGATACATCTTTGTTCCGCCGGGGTGAATAGTATATCTTGAATTATGGGCTTCCTCAAGAATCTTCTTTTTCAGCTTCGGCTCGTTTGGAACATAAATCCGATTCCTAAACCTCCAAACACCATCATCATGAAACTTGAAATCTGTGTTGCTTTCCTTGATCTTCTGAATTTGTTGGTCCTTCTGTTGAGCCTCTCGTAACTCAGACAACAAAGTCGATTGAACTTGGGTAGTGGCAAAAAGTAACCCTTTCTGAGTCAATTGGGGTTTCCACATAAATGCTTCTTCCAACAACTCCTGCACCTTGACTTCCAGTTTCGCCATACTTGCTTTTCTGCTTAAGGCATCTGCAACTACATTCGCTTTACCGGGCACGTAATTGATTGAGCATTTATAATCATCCAAAAGCTCCATCCACCGCCTTTGCCTCATATTCAATTCCTTTTGAGAGAACAAGTATTTCAAGCTCTTATGATCAGTAAATACCTCAAACTTGTTACCCCACAAATAATGCCTCCATTTCTTGAGTGCAAACACAATGGCCGCAACTCCAAATCATGCGTCGAGTAATTCATCTCGTACGGCTTTGGTTTCCTAGAAGCATATGCAATCACTCTTCCATTTTGCATCAATACACATCCCAATCCTTCTTTCGAGGCATCGCTATAGATTACAAAACGTTGACTCCCTTCAGGCAATGCAAGAACTGGTGCGGTAGTCAATCTTTTCTTCAATTCTTGAAAGCTACTCTCACACTTATCATCCCACACAAACTTGGTTTTCTTTTGGGTGAGCTTTGTAAGCGGTCCTGCAATCTTAGAGAAATCCTTCACGAACCTCCGATAATAGCCGGCTAGACCAAGAAAACTCCAAACCTCCGTAACATTTTCCGGCTTCTTCCAAGACATCACTGCATCAATCTTCGCTGGATCCACCGCTATTCCCTCTTGGGATATGATATGCCCCAAAAATGCAATCTGCTGCAACCAAAATTCACACTTGCTAAACTTTGCATACAATTGGTGCTCTAAGAGTTTCTGCAGTACCAACTGCAGATGTTGCTCATGCTCCGCCTCCGATTTCGAGTATACCAAAATATCATCAATAAAGATCACCACAAATTGGTCCAAGTAGGGTTGAAACACCCTGTGCATCAAATCCATAAAAGCTGCAGGGGCATTAGTTAGTCCAAAAGGCATCACCACATATTCATAATGCGCATATCTCGTCCTGAAAGCCGTTTTAGGCACATCTTCCTTCTTGATCCGCAACTGATAATACCCTTGCCTCAAGTCGAGTTTTGAATACACCTTGGCTCCTTGCAGTTGATCAAATAGCTCGTCGATCAGGGGAAGCGGGTATTTATTCTTGACAGTCACTTGGTTTAATCCTCGGTAGTCAATACATAGCCTCAACGTTCCGTCTTTCTTTTTCACAAACAGGACTGGCGCACCCCACGGTGAAGAACTCAGTTGAACAAACCCCTTCTTCAGCAATCCTTACAATTGGTC
>CM075771.1:14251424-14253924 GCA_037974665.1 Ehretia macrophylla | reverse complement strand
CGCATCGGGCGCGCATGGGGCACGATGGTACGTGCATGTGGCCCGCATGCAGCACGAAGGTGTGCGCATTGGGCGCCCATGCCACACGAAGGTGCGTGGATGGTGCGCCCTTGCCGCACGATGGTAGTCGTATGGGGTGCGCATGCCGTACGATGGTACGTGCATGCCGCACGATGGTACGCGCATGTGGCCGCATGCTGCATGAAGGCGCGCGTATGGGCCGCCTATGCCGTACGATGGTGCGCTCATCGGGCGGGCATGCCACACGAAGGTGTACGCATGTGGCCTGCATGCCGCACGATGGTGTGCGTATGAGGCGCCCATGCAGCACGATGGTACGCGCATGTGGCCCCTATGCCGCACTATGGTACGCGCATCGGGTGCGCATGCCGCACGATAGTGCTTGCATGTGGCCCGCATGCCGCACAATGGTACGCGCCCGCACGATGGTGCGCGCATGTAGCCTGCATGCCGCACGATGGTGTGCGCATGGGGTGCCCATGCCGCACGATGGTGCATGCTAGTGGCGCGCGTGGGGCGTTCAAGGGGCGCTGTTGAGGCACTGTTGGGGCACGGCTGGGGCACTGTTGGGACACGGCTAGGGCTCTATAAGGCTACACTTGGGGGATAATGGGGGATGTTGGGGGACGGCTTTGGCACTAGTAGGGGACGTTGGGCACGACGGGAAATGTTATGCATTCGGGGGAATTGGGTAGGCGGAATATATTATGACACGATTGTAGACATTGATATTCTTGTACAAGTGGTTTCCGAATCTACGAAGTAGTCTTAACTTTTGCCTTGTCTGACAAACAGTTCGCCGCATTTGTGAGAAGAAATAGATTAACTGGTTTCCCGATCCATCCAAAACAAATTGTCACGCCAAATATCATGTAAACTAATTAATTTATGAATTAATATAAATTTTCCTGAATTTTCTTGTATTTTTTGTGATTTTTCCCTATTTTTCGTAATTTTTAAATATTAAAAATTAATTTTTCGAAATAAATATTTTTGAATATCATTTAACAAATTAATGTATGAATTAATATAATTTTTTCTGAATTTTTTACTATTGATTCTGATTTTTTCCAATTTTTCAGAATTATTAAATATTAAAAAATATTTTTTCGAAATTTTTTTTTTTGAAACATTTGGATATTATATGATATCAATAAGGAGCAAGTTGGGTACAAAGATCATTCTATATGGGGCCTTTTATAGTGTAAAACACCCATTATGAATCTCTGACAAAATGTACGCTACTACTGTCACTTGGGTTTTGTATTTAAATGTATTTTAGGGGGGTATGTGGTGTCAAGCCACCTGGTCGAGAGCCATGCGGGAGGACGTTGTGGGCACTTCGTGGCACATTATGGGCTATATCGTGGGCTATATTGTGGGCGGGAATGCCTACCGAGTGAATCACGCCGAGGTATTGCATTGCATACCCGTGCATTGGGGCCGTGCCACCCCTGCCCAGCGTCCCCCGGTATGTTCCTCGGCGCGGCACCAGGATGGCTAATGAGGAACGTGGTGGCTTCCCTAGCCCTTCATTAACCATCTTGGTGCCGCAACACCGTCGACGTCATTGGGATGGCTAATGAGGGGGCGAGTGGTTGCCCAAGCACAAAACTAGCCATCCCCGTGCTGCCGGCTAGGTACACGTTGGGGGACATTCTCGTCCCCCGACGTGTCATTGGACTTGCTTGATGCGCGAATCGCCTAGCACATGTGGCATTGGCTTTCGTTAAGCAATGACGCGAGCGTTACGATGAGACGATTGCTAATGCTTCAATGTCGTGATGATCCAAGCACCATGCGGCCTTGAAGTCGTCCCCCGGTTGGTTCCGACGTGCCTGTGCGATGCACGAATCGCCTAGCACACGAAGCCATGGTCCTCGCTGAGTCATAATGCGACGGACGTGGTCGAATGTCGTGGCGATCCAAGCACCGCGTTGGCAGGAAGGTAGTGTGCTTGTCCCGTTCCGTGAATACATGTGTATACAGGGGGTCAGTGGGGGGCATGCGTGATGCGCGAATCGCCTAGCACATGTGGCATTGGCTTTCGTTAAGCAACGACGTGAGCGTTGCGATGAGACAATTTCTGATGCTTCAATGTCGTGGCGATCCAAGCACCATGCGGCCTTTAAGCCGTCCCTGGGTTGGTTCCGACGGGCCTGTACGATGCGCGAATCGCCTAGCACACGATGCCATGGTCCTAACTGAGTCGTAATGCGACGGATGTGGTCTAGTGTTGTGGCAATCCAAGCACCACGTGGGAAGGAAGGTAGTTTGCTTGTCCCGCTCTGTGCATACGGGTGCATACAGGGGGACGGTGGGGGGCATGCGTGATGCACGAATCACCTAACACATGTGGCATTGGATTTCGTTAAGTAACGACGCGAGCATTGCGATGAGACGAATGCGGATGCTTCAATGTCGTGGCGATCCAAGCACCGTGTTGCCTCGAAGCCATCCCCCGGTGTGTTCCCACTGG
>CM075771.1:14228924-14243924 GCA_037974665.1 Ehretia macrophylla | reverse complement strand
GGGCTATGTGCTATGCCTAAGTGATAACGGGTCCACTGCCGGCAGACCCCGCGCATCGTCTCGAGTACCCAAGTGTTAAATAGCCTATGCTTACTTCGTAAGAGATGGCAAAAAATTTGAATCCGACCTTGTGCGCTGTCGGCCTGCATAGGTGCCTAATGTTTTTCCCTCAACATTAATGGTGATTTAGGTTATGTTGCCCCTAACTTCGGCACGGCTGGGCAAGTTGGTGAATGGTTGCGGGACGACTGCACACGGTGTTGCACGACGACGCATGATTGAGCCTCGGATAGGGCACCTACTTGAGGCACCTACTTGGTGCACCTACTTGGCGCGCGCATGCGGCGCCCATGCCGCACGATGGTGCGCGCATGTGGCCCGCATGCCGCACGAAGGTGCGCGCATGGGGCGCCCACATCGGACGATGGTGCGCGCAGGCCGCACGAATTTGCCAGCATGAGGCACCCATGCCGCACGAAGGTGCGCGCATTCGGCACGACGGTGCACGTATGCGGCCCACATACAGCATGAAGGTGCGCTCATAGGGCACCCATGCCACACGTTGGTGTGCGCATGGGGCGCCCATGCCGCCCGATGGTACGCGCATGCCGCACGAAGGTACGCCCATGCCGCACGAAGATGCGCGCATGGGGTGCCCACGCCGCGTGATGGTGCGAGCATGCCGCACGAAGGTACGCTCATGGGGCGCCCATACCGCTTGATGGTGCGCGCATGTGGCCCGCATGCCGCACGAAGGTACACGTATGGGACGCTCATGACGCACGATGGTGCGCGCATGGGGCGCCCATGCGCACTCTGGTGTGCGCATGTGGCCCGCATCCGGCACGAAGGTGAGCGCATGGGCCGCCCATGCCGCACGATGGTGCGCGCATGCCGCACGAAGGTGCGCACATGCGGCACCCATGCCGCTCGATGGTGCGTGCATCGGGCTCGTATGCCGGACGATGGTGCGCGCATGTGGCCCGCATGCTGCACGATTGTCCGCGCATGGGGCGCCCATGCCGCCCAGCGATGCACGTATGGGGCGCCCATGCCGCACATTGGTGTACGCCTGCCGCACGAAGGTGCCTACATGCGGCGCTCATGCCGCTCGATGGTGCGCGCATCGGGTGCGCATGGCGCACGATGTTGCTCGCATGTGGCCCGCATGCCACACGAAGGTGCGCGCATTGGGCACCAATTCCACACGAAGGTGCGCGGACGGTGCGCCTTTGCCGCACGATGGTAGTCTTATGGGGCGCGCATGCCGCTCGATGATGCGCGCATGTGGTCCGCATTCCGCACGCAGGTGCGCGCATGGGGCGCCCATGTCGCACGATGGTGCGCTCATTGGTCGTGCATGCCGCATGATGGTGCGCGCATGTGGCCCGCATGCCGCACGATGGTGCGTACATACCGTACGAAGGTGCGCGCATGGTGCGCCCTCGCCTCACGATGGTGCGCGTATGGGGCGCGCATGCCGTACGATGGTGCGCACATGTAGCCCTAATGCCGCACGAAGGTGCGCGCAGGGGGCGCCCATGTCGCACGATATTGTACTCATCAGGCGTGCATGCAGCACGATGGTGCGCACATGTGGCCCGCATGCTACACGATGGTGCGCACATGGGGCACCCATGCCGCACGATGGTGCGCGCATGGTGCTCCCATGCTGCACAATGGTGCACGCATCAGGTGCGCATGCCGCACAATGGTGCGCACATGTGGCCTGTATTTTGCACGATGGTGCACACATGGGGCGCCCATGCCGCACGATGGTGCGCGTGTGTGGCCCGCATGCCGCACGAAGGTGTGCGCATGGGGCGCCCATGCCGCACGATGGTGCGCTCAAGTAGCACGCGTGGGCCGCTTAAGGGGCACTGTTGGGGCACGGCTGGGACACTATTGGGGCACGGTTGGGGAACGGTGGGGGTACACTTGGGGGACGGTGGCGGATGTTGGGAGACAGCTTTGGCACTAGTACGGGACGTTGGGCACGACGGGCAATGTTAAGCATTCGGGGGAATTGGGCATGCAAAATGTATTATGACACAAATGTAGACATTGATATTCTTGTACAAGTGGTTTCCGAATCTACGAAGTAGTCTTAACCTTTGCCTTGTCTGACAAAAAGTTTGTCACATTTGTGAGGTGAAATAGATTAATCGGTTTCCCAATCCATCCAAAACAAATTGTAACGCCAAATATCATGTAAACTAATTAATTTATAATTTTTTCTGAATTTTCTAGTATTTTTGTGATTTTTCCCTATTTTTCATAATTTTTAAATATTAAAAATTAATTTTTTGAAATAAATATTTTTGAATATCATTTAACAAATTAATGTATGAATTAATATAATTTTTTTTGAATTTTTTACTATTTTTTTTGATTTTTTTCTATTTTTTGTAATTTTTAAATATTAAAAAAAATTAAAAAAATTTTTTTTTTAAAGCATTTGGATATCATATGATATCGATAAGGAGCAAGTTGGGTACAAAGATCAAGCCTTATGGGGCCTTTTATAGTGTAAAACACCCATTATGAATCTCTGGCAAAATGTATGCTACTGCTGTCACTTGGGTTTTTTCATTTAAATGTATTATAGAGGGGTATGTGTTGTCAAGCCTCCTGGTCGAGGGCCATGCGGGGGGACGTTGTGGGCACTTCGTGGTACATTGTGGGCTATATCGTCGGCTATATAGTGGGCTATATTGTGGGCGGGAATGCCTACCGAGTGAATCACGTCGAGGTATTGCCCGCCCCGCGTCCCCCAGCATGTCCCTCGGCGCGGCACCAGGATGGCTAATGAGGAACGTGGTGGCTTCCCTAGCCCCTCATTATCCATCTTGGTGCCACAACACCGTCGACGTCATTGGGATGGCTAATGAGGGGGCGAGTGGTTGCCCAAGCACAAAACTAGCCATCCCCGTGCTGCCGGCTAGGTACACGTTGGGGGCCATTCCCGTCCCCCGATGTGTCATTGGGCATGCGTGATGCGCGAATCGCCTAGCACATGTGGCATTGGCTTTCGTTAAGCAACGACGCGAGCGTTGCGATGAGACGATTGTTGATGCTTCAATGTCGTGGCGATCCAAGCACCATGCGGCCTTGAAGTTGTCCCCCGGTTGGTTCCGACGTGCTTGTGCGATGCGCGAATCGCGTAGCACCCGACGCCATGCTCCTCGTTGAGCCGAAATGCGCCGGACGTGGTCTAGTGTAGTGGTGATCCAACCACCATGTGGGAAGGAAGGTAGTTTGCTTGTCCCGTTCCGTGCATCCGGGGGGATGGTGGGAGGCATGCGTGATAAGTGAATCGCCTAGCACATGTGGCCTTGGCTTTCGTTAAGCTAAAACACGAGCGTTGCGATGAGACGATTGTTGATGCTTCAATGTCGTGGCGATCCAAGCACCATGCGGCCTTTAAGTCGTCCTCCGGTTGGTTCCGACGTGCCTGTGCGATGCGCGAATCGCCTAGCACACGACGCCATGGTCCTCGCTGAGTCGTAATGCGACGGACGTGGTATAGTGTCGTGGCGATCCAAGCACCGCATGGGCGGGAAGGGAGTGTGCTTGTCCTGTTCCGTGAATACAAATGCATACGGGTGGACGGTGGGGGGCATACGTGATGCGGAAATCGCCTAGCACATGTGGCATTGGCTTTCGTTAAGCAACGACGCGAGCGTTGCGATGAGACAATTGTTGATGCTTCAATGTCATGGCAATCCAAGCACCATGCGGCCTTGAAGTCGTCCCCCGGTTGGTTCCGGCGTGCCTGTGCGATGCGCGAATCGCCTAGCACACGACGCCATGGTCCTTGCTGAGTCGTAATGCGACGGACGTGGTCTAGTGTCGCGGCGATCCAAGCACCGTGTGGGCAGGAAGGTAGTTTGCTTGTCCCGTTCCATGAATACAAATGCATACAGGAGGACGGTGGGGGGCATGCGTGATGCGCGAATCGCCTAGCACATGTGGCATTGGCTTTCGTTAAGCAACGACGCGAGCGTTGCGATGAGACGATTGTTGATGCTTCAATGTCGTGGCGATCCAAGCACCATGCGGCCTTGAAGCCGTCCCCCGGTTGGTTCAGACAGGCCTGTACAATGCGCGAATCGCCTAGCACACGACGCCATGGTCCTCGCTGAGTCGTAATGCGATAGACGTGGTCTAGTGTCTTGGTGATCCAAGCACCGCGTGGGCAAGAAGGTAGTTTGCTTGTCCCGTTCCGTGAATACAGGTGCATGTAGGGGGATGGTGGGGGGCATGCGTGATGCGCGAATCACCTAGCACATGCAGCATTGGCTTTCTTTAAGCAACGACGCGAGCATTGCGATGAGACGATTGCTGATGCTTCAATGTCGTGGCGATCCAAGCACCGTGCGGCCTCGAAGCCGTCCCTCTGTTGGTTCCGACGGGACTGTGCGATGCGCGAATCGCGTAGCTCATGACGCCATGGTCCTCGCTGAGTCGTAATGCGACGGACGTGGTCTAGTGTCGTGGCGATCCAAGCACCGCGTGAGGAGGAAGGTAGTTTGCTTGTCCCGTTCCGTGAATACAGGTGCATACAGGGGGATGGTGGGGGGCATGCGTGATACGTGAATCGCCTAGCACATGTGGCATTGGCTTTTGTTAAAGAACGACACAAGCGTTGTGATAAGACGATTGCTAATGCTTCAATGTCGTGGCAATTCAAGCACTGTGTTGCCTCGAAGCCATCATTCGGTGTGTTCCTATGGGCCTGCGTGATGCACGAATCACCTAGCACACGATGCCATAGTCCTCGCTGAGTCGTAATATGACGGACGTGGTCTAGTGTCGTGGTGATCCAAGCACCGCGTGGGCAGGAATGTAGTTTACTTTTCCTGTTATGTGCATACGGGTGTATACAGGGCGACAGTGGAGGGCATACGTGATGCGCAAATTGCCTAGCACTTGTGGCATTGGCTTTCGTTAAGTGATGACACGAGCGTTGCGATGAGACGATTGCTGATGCTTCAATGTCGTGGCGATCCAAGCATTGTGCTGCTTCGAAGCCGTCCCCCGGTGTATTCCCACTGGCCTGCGCGATGCACGAATCCCCTAGCACACAACGCCATGGTCCTCGCTGAGTCGTAATGCGACGGACGTAGTCTAATGTCGTGGCGATCTAAGCACCGCAAGGGCAAGAAGTCCGCTTTCGGTTGGTAGCTCAGTTGCGTGCAATCGGTGCATGGTCGGGTACCACGAAGTAGGCCCTTAAGCTTGCAACGTGCGGCCTAGTCATGTACCTCTTGCTGGTCCCGTCCCGTGTCCCTCAGAAATTCTTCGTGCCTAGCGGTGGGTGCTCGGGCCATCTCGTCGGTTCCGTTCGCCTAAAGGCTTCGTTTTCCTAGACGGTGAGGTGGTTACCGACTTGGTGGTCTAGGCATAGCGAACGTGATAGCGCGTGAGTGGGGGTCGGCTTGTGTGGGTCAATTAGATCCCTGCTTGAGCAGCAACGTCTGCCCTTGCTTGCCTTTTCATTCGTGGGCCGAGTGCTTACGTTGCCTCGATCGGTAGGTCGGTTTCTTGTGTTGCGTACCTATAATGAAGGCACTGTAAAGTCATATCGTCCATCTTTTGCCTTGCGTCTGCCTCCGTGGATGACATGGGGTGAACACCTAAGCACGTCCCGTGGTCCACACTGCTCACTCCAACAAGTGCGGCACACGTGGCCTGTGGGGCGTCGCTTGATCTCTCGGATGCGGCACACCATGACGGTATGGGGTCCTTGGCCTCTCTTTGCCCAAAATCTGCGTTCGTTGCCAATCGCGTACGACGGTCATGCGCTCGTCTCGAGCCATCGACCCTTAGGGGACGATGTGCCTCGTGCGATGCCGGCGTCGGTGAGGAATGCTACCTGGTTGATCCTGCCAGTAGTCATATGCTTGTCTCAAAGATTAAGCCATGCATGTGTAAGTATGAACTAATTCAGACTGTAAAACTGCGAATGGCTCATTAAATCAGTTATAGTTTGTTTGATGGTATCTACTACTCGGATAACCGTAGTAATTCTAGGGCTAATACGTGCAACAAACCCCGAATTCTGGAAGGGATGCATTTATTAGATAAAAGGTCGACGCGGGCTCTGCCCATTGCTGCGATGATTCATGATAACTCGACGGATCGCACGGCCCTCGTGCCGACGACGCATCATTCAAATTTCTGCCCTATCAACTTTCGATGGTTGGATAGTGGCCTACCATGGTAGTGACGGGTGACAGAGAATTAGGGTTCGATTCCGGAAAGGGAGCTTGAGAAACGGCTACCACATCCAAAGAAGGCAGCAGGAGCGCAAATTACCCAAACCTAACATGTGGAGGTAGTGACAATAAATAACAATACCGGGCTGAAAGAGGATAGTAATTGGTATGAGTACAATCTAAAGCCCTTAATAAGGATCCATTGGAGGGCAAGTCTGGTGCCAGCAGCCGCGGCAATTCCAGCTCCAATAGCGTATATTTAAGTTGTTGCAGTTAAAAAGCTCGTAGTTGGACTTAGGGATGGGTCGGCCGGTCCGTCTCAGGTGTGCACCGGTCGTATCGTCCCTTCTGTCGGCGATGCTGTGAGGCCCGACCCCGGATAACGCGTGTTACCTTGATTTGCATGCCATAGACCCCTAATTATATGACCGACCTTCGATTACATGTCCTGTCTTGGTTTTCGTGCATACCTCGTCATACGTGCCTTGACTTAGAATAGTGTCCCCTAATCCCCGACTTACATGCGGTACCTAGAAATATGTGCCCTGACCTCGATGTACGTGCGTTATCTCATTTCGTATGCCCTAACCTTAAACTGCGTACCTGAACCTAGGTTTAATATTCGTACCTCGATTTGCGTGCATTACATTGAATTACGTGTCTTGTATTGGTTTACGTGCATTCACCTAGGATTGCGTGCATTAGTCTTGAAGTCCGTGGCTTACCTCGTAGTTCGTGTCTACCTCGTGATTCGTGCCCTGTATTGATTTCTGTGTGTGTCTCGTAGTGCGTGTCCTAGACTTAGGAAAGCGTGCCCACACGCTAATCAATAAAGAATCCTACACAAAGCACTAGACTATAAAATAATCCTACAAACACCACTAACTATTATTATAATCCTAATTCAAATCTCTACAAAATCCACTCACACCTAAATATTATATTTTAAACTCACTACAAGACAAAATCTCACAAACCTCTAAACATATCCTATATTCTATTCTACCTAAAATCCCTAAATACCCAACATTCTCTTACACACATGTTAAAACAATTCAAAAGATGACACAAATCTGAATTTTTGCATGCCCAAGGCCAACATATGCATCAACTTTTGCAAAAGCCTCATTTTTCTCTCATTTCTCTCACTTTCCTCACATTTTCTCTCTCTCCCTCTCACTCTCTCTCTCCATTTCGGTTTTGGCTGAGTTCTCTCCACCTCTTAGCTCATCTTCATCATCCTATGGTGCATCAAGACAAATCACAAGCAAAGAAACTCACCCAAGCAAGCTAGGATGCAAAAATCACTCATGCATGTGCTTTGTAGACTTCTATTCGGCCTAGGTGAGCTTCTTGGCATCCATTTCTTTTCTTCATGTTATAACCTCATGCATGTGCTAAGATATTGATCACTAAGCTAGGAAAAATAGAGAAAAGCTAGTTGGGTTGTCGCCTAAGCAAGGAGAAGGAGAAGTTTGTGCTTCAACAATGGTTTTTGAGCAACTTGTGGTTGATTGCTAAGGTGAGGGTTAAAACCTTTTGAAAACTCTTCAAAAATTCACATGCATGCTCATAGATGTGTGTATTTGCTTCTGTACTTGAGCTATATGGTCGTTCATGGGCTTAAACAACCATGCATGGCAAGATCTTGGCTTGAAAATGATGCTAGGTGAAGTCGAAATTGTTGACAGCTCTCTGACCAGTCTGTTCGAGGTAAGTTTAGCTAGGAAAATGATGTTTAAAATGCTTGAAAATTGGTAGATGACTAGTTTGGACAGTTTTGAAAATTTTTCCGAGAAATAGGCCGAAGCTAATTTTGACTCTAAGGTCCTCAAAATGGCAAATCTTTAAAATGTGACCAAATCTGGAAATCTGGAAAAATGAAGCAGGTTTTGGCAGATGCACTGACCTTGTAGAAGGAACTAGATTTAACTTAGTTATTGATGTCCAAAATGTATAAAAATTGGTGTGCTACTAGATTTTTCAGTTCTGGACATTTTTGTCAGAAATGGACTAAGGCTGAATCTGATCCTAAGGACTTCAAAAACGTCAATTATCGAAATGTGTGCAAATCTGGACAGTTTTGTGCTACTTCACTGTTTCGGCTATAACTAATGATTCTGAACTCTAATTGATGCAAGGTTTGTTTCTGATTTTAGTTAACTTCTTAAGATTTAATTTGACATCTTATTCTCTGGATTTGGAGATTTTTTGGTTATCCTATTGATTGTGATAAAACAGCCTATTGCAGTAAAGGTTTCACTTAGCTATATGCTTGGAAAATTGATGTAACCTCTCTTGTGGTACTAATTGCTTGGAATTGTGGTGTTGGAATGTTGTGTGGACTGTTTTGGGTACTTGAGGATGTTTGAATTGAATGATGCATGACTTGAGAATGATTTTGAGTTGACTTAGGGTTTAATCATGCGGTTAAGCATGAAACGGAAACCCTAATGACTAGGTAGTCTTGCTAAGTGTTGATCATTTGGATATTGTGTGGAAATTATATGCTTAGTGGGCTGCCCGTAAATGTCTTATAACTTCAAATGTGATTTTGACCATTGCATGTTGACAAATAAGCTTTTCTTGCACCCGAACCTATGATTGATGTCATTGCATGTTGAATAATCTTATCACTTGATCACGTGGGCTTCTTAATGAGTTATATGGCCTGTTTTACATGTGTTACATGGCTACCCGTTTAATTTTCATATAACTCTATATGCCTTCAAGTGAAATTTCCCGTCTTATCGTGCCCTGCTTGTTTACCTGTCAATGTGCAATCTTATGACTGTCCGAAGGAAACCTACTTTGTTGTCCTCCTACTGTGATATATTACCTGTCATGAATGTGCATTGCATACAAGGTTGCAACCTTTCATGTCGGCATGGTAGCGATCACGCACACCGGGCGGCATCGGGCTTGCCGGTGCACCCGTGACTACCATGGTCCCATTCCCTCTCTCGCTTGGGGTCTATACTTCCCCGGAGAGTTGGGTCGTAGGGTTTTGGGGTACATCCGGAGTATACCCACCTGGCGTGTTTTGGGGAATGATTTGAAGTCGGCCGCAACTTCTGATTCTGAAACTGATCTGAGAGCAAAAGCTCACTGTATCCTTTTTACTATCTGTATAAGTACTCTCGCTTGATTCTTAGAGAACCTCGGGGAGGAAAGACTGGTATTTTTGTTCCTGTACTTGTATTATTGTTATATTCATGCTTGCAAAAGGATTTTCATAAGTTGAACCAGAAAATGAGTTTCAAAACTTATTTCTCGTTCCCCCTCGCTGAGTTCATAAGGACTCACCCTCTTTTATCATCTCGGGTGAAGAAGATCAAGAACAGGTACCCGAGGACGATGTGCCTAACGATGATTCCTTGGAGTGATTGTCTGTCTTGTGTGCTTTGCGTGATTTTGGCTATTTGTGAACTATGCTAATTGAAGACTATTTCTTTTATGTTGCTCGTTGTTTATTGATGTAAATGACCCCGTTATAATTTGGGTCTAATTCTGGGATTGTACTATCTATAATCGGGCGAACTTTTATTTGGTTGTTTGCTTTCGTTTTCTTAATTAGTAGTTATCGTAGGCATTCAAACCACTAGATGAACAATCAACTAAGTTAATTCTATCTAATTTCACTTAGGTGCTCATTTGCAAACTAAAGGATAATAGGTACTTGCATGATAGGAAATTGACAAATAAACGGGACATAGTTATCATGTTAGGCTTATTAACCAAACGAGACTTTCAAGATAAACTAGTCGGCCAATCGGTTGGTGACAAATAGGAGTCCTTAATGGATTGGGTTAATGATTGGAATAATTGAGGCGTTTAGAGAATTAGGTCAAACCAAAGAGCCCAATTACAGCCGTTATGCTGCTGGTTTACCGAAAAATTTTGGAGTTTAGGCCAAAACGTTAAGTGTTAAATCTTTATAAACAGTTAAGTGTGTGATATTACCTGAATGTTTAGTTCACACCCTAATATAACCTTATAGGCCGGGTTGGGGCATGACACCTTATAGTAGAATGGTATTAGAGCTTAGTTTACTAACTAGGCGTTAGTCCGGTTCAACTCTCGGACCATGGGTAAAAGCCCTAAGGTAATTATGATGTCTTGTTTATATGTGCTAATGTGTGTTAATGTGCTTTAATTGCTTTGAGAATTGAATACTATGTGCCTTTGTGGAGTATATGTATTATGTGTCATGCACACCGACACGTTAGTGCCCTCAATAATGCATGCATGCTTTTATACTCATTCCTTGATACATGTGCATGTTATATAACCATGAATGACTGTTTAGACACATAGATAGTTAGGATTAGGACTTTCAGGGAAGTGAATTTGCGCAGGACGAACGAAAAGGCTCGGTTAGAGATATTTCGCATCTTCACAGGTGCCCAATGGATCATATATCTTATTGAATATGCAAATATATAAAATGCGTAGCACAGGTATAATTGTTGAGGTAAAATTATCTCTTTATCTTTGGAATACACATGCCTGTGATTAAGTTATCAATTTTATAGCTATAAAGTTCTTAATTCCGTCAAACCGTTCTTCTAATTGTGGTTCAAGAATAAATGGTAAGGACATACAACTTTCCTTAGATATAAGAATATACTATTGGAGATGTGGAGTAGTATATATATGTTCCCATGCTTATAGTGGAAGTTTGACATAGGAGTTGCTTTTGAATCAAATTCTTATATCTTAAAATGGTATAATAGACTAATTATATGATTGAATCCTTACTTGATTGGAATTAAGCATCGTTGAACCTAATAAGGTGTATATTAACGAGTTTTAAGTTCACTCAATGGTAAGATTGTGACCTAGAAATTAAGAGATGAACTTGTGGAAATGGACGATAGGGGTTAGATTATTAAGGCATGAATAATGTGTTTAAGTAACTTAACAATGGATAACCTCAAGACATGTAGGTAACTCTGGAGACTGAGTTTAACAAGGTTGATGATTCTTTAGTATAACAAGGTATAAGAATGTTGTAATCAAGGAATTCACGTAGCTAGAACTCGCGTTTGGAAAACTGCACCTAAAATGTTAGGTCGGATAGAAGTGTAAGGAATGGAATTGTGCATTAGATGACTAACATTGCTAAAGGTCCTAAGTTGGATATCGGTGATATTTAGAATCATGGTATTAATTTGGTGCCTCTCGGGTTTAGTTGTGATTATGCAAGTAAGTCATTCTATACACTCGTTGTTTAGATACCCTAGAGGATGTTGGAAAGCATATATCCTTAAGTAAGACTGATGGACCTATTATATAAACCATGGAAATGAGATTAAAGCATCTGGTTGCAAAGTGGAGTCATTAGGATATGATTAGTAATCCTAAATAGCTAATAGTGAGTATGCATGATGATTCATGGTGAACCCTAGGACCTAAGGTCAATGAATCTTGATGCTCTTAGCTAGTTGAACATGTAAATGAGAAGAGTAAGATTTCATATAGTTAAGATAGATATGAATTAGAGTTACGATAACCCAAGAGGCTATTGTTAGACAACCGTATTTAAGTGCACCGTTTCACTTCTAAAAACAAGCGGTTGGTAAACTTCGAATCATGGTCGTTGAATAGAGGGTGAATCTTGTAGTGATAGTTAAATAAGTGGTTGATTACTTTTGAAGTTCTATTAGGTTATGTTGAAGGATGCCTCGTGATCATAATTCTTATGTTGATACAACCTTGAAGTTATCTCGCGTAAGTATTTTATGAGCTAGATCATTTCGGTACCCATTTATAGCCCTAGGATTGTTGTTGTACGGCCGGTAACCTAGTAGAGCATTGATATCACCTACATGGCGATGAACCCATCTTGGTAACATTAATGTCGAAGATATATTGGCGGGCATTAAGTATTCGAATGAATGACTAGGTCGCTAAATGAGTAGGACCATTGTCTTCTTAAGTATGACGTAACCTTGGATTGAGGTGAGTGGAATCTATTTGAGGTTGAAACTAATCACCTTAGGAGTTTTGGATAAGATTAAAAGAAAATTTTGAAGTCTCGTGACTTGAAGATAGAGATTCGAATAAGGAAATAAATTGTGGATCACAAGCTAATGAATTTTACTTGTAAGAGTTGAACTAGTGCTACATGATTAGTTACTCATGCAATTTCAATGGCAATTTGTTGGTGGTACTTAATAAACCTTAGAGTTTGATTTTCATGAACCTCAACAGTCTTTCTCCTTGATTACGGGCATGAAGGTTAACGAAGCTGGGAAAGGATGTTAGTGAATAGGAGCCTATGATCGGGAGACTAGTCATTAGAAGATTTGCTAATCTAATGTACCTGCGAGATAAGAAGGGCTATAATACCATCGATAGATGACGATTTGAGATGGATCAGTTTGTTTGGAGAGTTTTTCCTGAAAATAGAGTCGTATTGTGGAAACGACCCATAACACGTGTATGTCCTAGGTGTTAACAATTTTGAAGCTAGTTGATAGAATATGTAAATCTGATATAGATCTATCATCTTGAAATTAGCGTATGTCACCCTAGGATCATGGAATTATTGTGATATTCCTTTTGAGGTATGAATGCGAGATTGACACAACATGAGTCATGATTTTGGAGTTACAGTTCTATTGTTAGAATACCGATGCAACTCTGATGACTATGTTTGAAGACTCTAACCTTAGTTAATGAACTTGACCTTAAGATCAAATGGAGAATAGAGTCGTTCAAAGAAAAGAACTATAAATGTAGAGGTCACACCGAACTAAATGATTGGAGAAACATAGGAAGTGAATTGGTTATGGTAAGAGATCACCAAACACGGGACGAACCGGAGTAGGAAGAATAACAAGGGTCAGAATCCGTCTAAATGACCTCAATAGACAAGAATGAATTTCGGGACGAAATTCTTTTAAGGAGGGGAGGATGTGAGGCCCGACCCCGAATTTGATTTGTGTGCCAAAGACCCCTAATTATCTGACAGTCGTTGGATTACGTGTCCTGTCTTGGTTCTCGTGCATACCTCGTCATACGTGCCTTGACCTAGAATAGTGTGCCCTAATCCCCGACTCACGTGCGGTACCTAGAAATACGTGCTGTGACCTCGATGTACGTGCGTTACCTCATTTCGTGTACCCTAACCTTGAACTGCGTACCTTAACCTAGGTTTAAGAGTCGTACCTCAATTTGTGTGCATTACATTGAATTACGTGCCTTGCATTGGTTTACGTGCATTCACCTAGGATTGCGTGCATTAGTCTTGAAGTCCGTGTCTTACCTCCTAGTTCATGTATACCTCGTGATTCGTGCCCTGTATTGATCTCTCTGTGTGTCTCGTAGTGCGTGCCCTAGACTTAGGAAAGCGTGCCCGCACGCTAATCAATAAAGAATCCTACACAAAGCACTAGACTATAAAATAATCCTACAAACACCACTAACTATTATTATAATCCTCATTCAAATCTCTACAAAATCCACTAACACCTAAATATTATATTTTAAACTCACTACAAGACAAAATCTCACAAACCTCTAAACATATCCTATATTCTATTCTACCTAAAATCCCTAAATACCCAACATTCTCTTACACACATGTTAAAACAATTCAAAAGATGACACAAATCTGAATTTTTGCATACCCAAGGCCAACATATGCATCAACTTTTGCAAAAGCCTCATTTTTCTCTCATTTCTCCCACTTTCATCACATTTTCTCTTTCTCCCTCTCACTCTCTCTCTCCATTTCGGTTTTGGCTGAGTTCTCTCCACCCTTAGCTCATCTTCATCATCCTATGGTGCATCAAGACAAACCACAAGCAAAGAAACTCACCCAAGCAAGCTAGGATGCAAAAATCACTCATGCATGTGCTTTGAGGACTTCTATTCGGCCTAGGTGAGCTTCTTGGCATCCCTTTCTTTTCTTCATGTTATAACCTCATGCATGTGCTAAGAGATTGATCACTAAGCTAGGAAAAATAGAGAAAAGCTAGTTGGGTTGTCGCCTAAGCAAGGAGAGGGAGAAGGTTGTGCTTCAACAATGGTTTTTGAGCAACTTGTGGTTGATTGCTATGGTGAGGGTTAAAACCTTTTGAAAACTCTTCAAAAATTCACATGCATGCTCATAGATTTGTGTATTTGCTTCTGTACTTGAGCTATATGGTCGTTCATGAGCTTAAACAACCATGCATGGCAAGATCTTGGCTTGAAAATGATGCTAGGTGAAGTCGAAATTGTTGACAGCTCTCCGACCAGTCTGTTCGAGGTAAGTTTGGCTTGGAAAATGATGTTTAAAATGCTTGAAAATTGGTAGATGACTATTTTGGACAGTTTTGAACATTTTTCCGAGAAATAGGCCGAAGCTAATTTTGACTCTAAGGTCCTCAAAATGGCAAATATTTAAAATGTGACCAAATCTGGAAATCTGGAAAAATGAAGCAAGTTTTGGCAGATGCACTGACCTTGTAGAACGAACCAGATTTGACCTAGTTAATGATATCCAAAATGTATGAAAATTGGTTTTCTGCTATATTTTTCAGTTCTGGACATTTTTGTCAGAAATGGACTAAGGCTGAATCTGATCCTAAGGAGCTCAAAACCGTAAATTATCGAAATGTGTGCAAATCTGGACAGTTTTGTGCTACTTCACTGTTTCGGCTATAACTAATGATTCTGAACTCCAATTGATGCAAGGTTTGTTTCTGATTTTAGTTAACTTCTTAAGATTTAATTTGACATCTTATTCTATGGATTTGGAGACTGTTTGATTATCCTATTGATTGTG
>CM075771.1:14216424-14221424 GCA_037974665.1 Ehretia macrophylla | reverse complement strand
CAAGGATGCCCAAGTGCTAAGTGTTATGCCCAAGGATGCCTAAGTGCTAAGTGCTATGCCCAATCCCTAGTGTCGACGCGCGAATGCCCATAGTGCTATACCCAATGACGCCCAAGTGCTATGTGCTATGCCCATTGACGCCCAAGTGCTATGTTCACCCGAGTGCTATGTGTACCCAAGTGCTATGTGCACCCAACTGCTATGTGCACCCAAGTGCTATGTGCACCCAAGTACTATGCCCAATGGCGCCTAAGTGCTATGTGCTATGCCCAACTGCTAACGGGCCCACTGCCGGCCGACCCCGCGCACCGCCTCGGGTGCCCAAGTGTTAGACAGCCTATGCTCGCTTCGTAAGAGATGGCAAAAAATTTGAATCCGACCTTGTGTGTTGCCGGCCCGCCGTGCTGCCTAACGTTCTTCCCTTAGCATTAACGGTGACTGAGGTTATGTTGCCCCTATCTTCGGCACGGCTGTGCACGTTGGTGAACGGTTGCAGGACAACTGCACACGGTGTTGTACGACGACGCACGATTGGGCCACGGATGGTGCACCTACTTGAGGCACCTACTTGGGGCACCTACTTGGCGCGCGCATGCAGCGCCCATGACGCACGATGGTGCGCACATGTGGCCAGTATGCCGCACAAAGGTGCACGCATGGGGCGCCAACAACGCACGATGGTGCACTCATGAAGCGCCCATAACGCACGAACGTGCGCGCATGCGGCACGACGGTGCATGCATGCGGCCCACATGCCTCACGAAAGGCGCGCATGGGGCGCCCATGCAACACGATAGTGTGCGCATGGGGTGCCCATTCCGCCCGATGGTACGCGCAAGCCACACCAAGGTGCGAGCATGGGGTGCCCATGCCGTACGAAGATGCGCGGCTGGGGCGCCCATGCCGCACGATGGTACGAGCATGCCGCATGAAGGTACGTGTATGGGGAGCCCATGCTGCTCGATAGTGCATGCATGTGGCCCCTATGCCGCACGAATGTGCACGTATGGGGCGCTCATGTGCACTCTGGTGCGTGCATGTGGCCCACATGCTGCACGAAAGTGCTCGCATGGGGCACCCATGCAGCACGATAGTCCGCGCATGCCACACTATGGTGCGCACATGCGGCGCCCATGCCACTCGATGGTGCATGCATCGGGCGCGCAACGCGCACGATGGTGCGTTCATGTGGCCTGCATGCTGTACGAAAGTACGCGCATGGGGCGCCCATGCCCCACAGCGATGCACCCATGGGGCGCCAATGCCGCACGATGGTGCACGCATGCCGCACGAAGGTGTGCACATGCGGTGCCCATGCCGCTCAATGTTGCGCGCATCGGGCGTGCATGCTGCACGATGGTGCGGCCATGTAGCCCGCATGCTGCAAGATTGTGAACGCATGGGGCGCCCATGCCGCACAGCGATGCGGGCATGGGGCCCCCATGCCGCACGAGGGTGCACGCATGCCGCACGAAGGTGTGTACATGCGGCGCCCATGCCGCTCGATGGTGCGCACATCGGGCGCGCATGGCAAACAATGGTACGCGCATGTGGCCCGCATGCCGCATGAAGGTGCGCGCATTGGGCGCCCATGCCACACGAAGGTGCGCAGATAGTGCGCCCTTGCCGAACGATGGTAGCCGAATGGGGCGCGCATGCCGCACGATGGTGCACGCATGTGGCCCGCATTCCGCCCGAGGGTGCGCGCATGGGGCGCCTATGTCGCATGATGGTGCGCTCATAGGGCGCTCATGCCGCACGATGGTGCGCACATGTGCCCCACATGCTGCACGAAGGTGCGCGCATGTGGCCCTAATGCCGCACGAAGGTGTGCGCATGGTGGGCCCTTGCCGCACGATGGTGCGCGTATGGGACGCGCATGCCGCACGGTGGTGCACGCATGTGGCCCTAATGCCGCACGAAGGTGAGTTCATGGGGCGCCCATGTCGCACGATGGTGCGCTCATCGGGCGCGCATGCCGCACGATGGTGCACGCATGTAGCCCACATGCCGCACGACGGTGCGTGCATGGGGTGCCCATGCCGTACGATGGTGCGCGCATGTGGCCTGCATGCCGCATGAATGTGTTTGCATGGGGCCCCCGTGCCGCACGATTGTACGCGCAAGTGGCGCGCGAGGCGCTCAAGGGACGCTGTTAAGGTACTATTGGGGCAGGGCTGGGGCACTGTTGGGGCACGGCTGGGGCATTATAAGGGTACACTTGGGGGACTATAGGGGATGTTGGGGGACATCTTTGGTACTACTAGGGGACGTTGGGCACGATGAGCAATGTTAAGCATTCGGGGGTATTGGGCATTCAAAATGTATTATGACACGAATGTAGACATTGATATTCTTGTACAAGTGGTTTCCGAATCTATGAAGTAGTCTTAACTTTTGCCTTGTCCGACAAACAGTTCGTCGCATTTGTGAGGCGAAATAGATTAATCGATTTCCCAATCCATCCAAAACAAATTGTAACGCCAAATATCATGTAACCTAATTAATTTATGAATTAATATAAATTTTCCTGAATTTTCTAGTATTTTTTGTCATTTTTCCCTATTTTTCGTAATTTTTAAATTTTAAAAATTAATTTTTCGAAATAAATATTTTTGAATATCATTTAACAAATTAATGTATGAATTAATATAATTTTTTCTGAATTTTCTACTATTTTTTCTGATTTTCTACTATTTTTCGTAATTATTAAATATTAAAAAACATTTTTAAAATTTTTTTTTAAAGCATTTGGATATCATATGATATCAATAAGGAGCAAGTTGGGTATGAAGATAATGCCATATGGGGCCTTTTATAGTGTAGAACACCCATTATGAATCTCTGACAAAATGTATGCTACCGCTATTACTTGGGTTTTTACATCTAAATGTACTATAGGAGGGTATGTGGTGTCAAGGCCCCTAGTCGAGGGCCATGCGGGGGGACGTTGTGGGCACTTCGTGGCACATTGTGGGCTATATCATGGGCTATATCGTGGGCTATATTACGTGCAGGAATGCCTACCGAGTGAATCACGCCAAGGTATTGTTTGCATACTCGTGCGTTGGGGTCGTGCCACCCCCGCCCTGCATCCCCCAGCATGTCCCTCGGCGCGGCACCAGGATGGTTAATGAGGAACGTGGTGACTTCCCTAGCCCCTTATTAACCATCTTGGTGCCACAACACCGTCGACGTCATTGGGATGGCTAATGAGGGGGCGAGTAGTTGCCCAAGCACAAAACTAGTCATCCCCGTGCTGCCGGCTAGGTACACGTTGGGGGACATTCCCGTTCCCCGATGTGTCATTGGGCCTGCGCGATGCGCGAATCGCCTAGCACATGTGGCATTGGCTTTCGTTAAGCAACGACGCGAGCGTTGTGATGAGACGATTGTTGATGCTTCAATGTCGTGGCGATCCGTGCACCATGCGGCCTTGAAGTTATCCCCCGGTTGGTTCCGACGTTCATGTGCGATGCTCGAATCACCTACACACGACACCATGGTCCTCGCTGAGTCGTAATGCGACGGACGTGGTCTAGTGTCGTGGCGATCCAAGCACCGCGTGGGCAGGAAGGTAGTTTGCTTGTCCCATTCTGTGCATACGGGGGGACGGTGGGGGGCATGCGTGATGGGCGAATCACCTAGCACATGTGGCATTGGCTTTCGTTAAGCAACGACGCGAGCGTTGCGATGAGACGATTGTTGATGCTTCAATGTCGTGGCCATCCAAGCACCATGCGGCCTTGACGTCATCCCCCAGTTGGTTCCAACGTGCCTTTGCGATGCGCGAATCGCCTAGCACACAACGCCATGGTCCTCGCTGAGTCGTAATGCGACGGACGTGGTCAAGTGTCGTGGCGATCCAAGCACCACGTGGGTAGGAAGGTAGTTTGCTTGTCCCGTTCCGTGAATACAAATGCATACAGGGGGACGGTGGGGGGCATGCGTGATGCGCGAATCGCCTAGCACATGTAGCATTGGCTTTCGTTAAGCAATGACGCGAGCGTTGCGATGAGACGATTGTTGATGCTTCAATGTCGTGGCGATCCAAGCACCATGCGGCCTTGAAGCCGTCCCCCGGTGGGTTCCGACGTGCATGTGCGATGCGCGAATCGCCTTGCACACGACGCTATGGTCCTTGCTGAGTCGTAATGCGACGGACGTGGTCTAGTGTCGTGGAGATCCAAGCACCGCGTGGGCAGGAAGGTAGTTTGCTTGTCCCGTTCCGTGAATATAGGTGCATACAGGGGGACGTTTGGGGGCATGCTTGATGCGCGAATCACCTAGCACATGCGGCATTGGCTTTCGTTAAGGAACGACGCGAGCGTTGTGATGAGACGATTGCTGATGCTTCAATGTGGTGGTAATCCAAGCACCGTGCAGCCTCAAAGCCGTCCCTTGGTTGGTTCCAACGGGCCTGTGCGATGCGCGAATCACCTAACACACAACGCCATGGTCCTTGCTGAGTCGTAATGCGACGGACGTGCTCTAGTGTCATGGCGATCCAAGAACTACGTGGGTAGGAAGGTAGTTTGCTTGTCCCGTTCCGTGCATACGAGTGCATACAGGGGGACAATGAGGGGCATGCGTGATGCGCGAATCGCCTAGCATATGAGGCATTGGCTTTCGTTAAGCAACGACGTGAGCGTTGTGATGAGACGATTGCTGATGTTTCAATGTCGTGGGGATCCAAGCACCGTGCGGCCTCGAAGCCATCCCTCGGTATGTTCCTATGGGCCTGCGCGATGCGTGAATCTCCTAGCATATGACGCCATGATCCTCGCTGAGTCGTAATGCGACGGACGTGGTCTAGTGAAGTGGCGATCCAAGCACCGCGTGGGCGGGAAGGTAGTTTGCTTGTCCCGTTCCGTGCATACGGGTGCATACAAGGGGACGGTTGGGGGCATGTGTGATGCGCAAATCGCCTAGCATTTGTGGCATTGGCTTTCGTTAAGTGACGACATGAGCGTTGCGATGAGATAATTGCTGATGCTTCA
>CM075771.1:14206424-14208924 GCA_037974665.1 Ehretia macrophylla | reverse complement strand
AAAAATATTTTTGAATATCATTTAACAAATTAATGTATGAATTAATATAATTTTTTCTGAATTTTCTACTATTTTTCTGATTTTTCCCTATTTTTCACAATTATTAAATATTAAAAAATATTTTTTCAAATTTTTTTTTGAAGCATTTGGATATCATATGATATCAATAAGGAGCAAGTTGGGTACGAAGATCATGCCATATGGGGCCTTTTATAGTGTAAAACACCCATTATGAATCTCTGACAAAATGTACGCTACTGCTGTCACTTAGGTTTTTGCATCTAAATGTATTATAGGGGGGTATGTGGTGTCAAGCCTCCTGGTCGAGGGCCATGCGAGGGGACGTTGTGGGCACTTTGTAGCACATTGTGGGCTATATCGTGGGCGAGAATGCCTACCGAGTGAATCACGCCGAGGTATTGCATTGCATACCCGTGCGTTGGGTCAGTGCCACCCTCGCCCCGCGTCCCCCGGCATGTCCCTCAGCGCGGCACTAGGATGGCTAATGAGGAACGCAGTGGCTTCTCTAGCTCCTTATTATCCATCTTGGTGCCGCAACACCGTCGACGTCATTGGGATGGCTAATGAGGGGGCGAGTGGTTGCCCAAGCACAAAACTAGCCATCCCCGTGCTGCCGGCTAGGTACATGTTGGGGGACATTCCAGTCCCCCGATGTGTCGTTGGGCCTGTGCGATGCGCGAATCGCCTAGCACATGTGGCATTGGCTTTCGTTAAGGAACGATGCGAGCGTTGCGAGGAGACGATTGTTGTGCTGCTATATTTTTCAGTTCTGGACAATTTTGTCAGAAATGGACCAAAGCTAAAACTGACCCTAAGGACCTCAAAAACGTCAATTTCTGAAAAGTGTGCAAATCTGGACAGTTTTGTGCTACCTCACTGTTTCGACTATAACTAATGATTCTGAACTCCAATTGATGCAAGGCTTGTTTCTGATTTTAGTTAACTTCTTAAGATTTAATTTGACATGTTATTCACTGAATTTGGAGATTGCTTGATTATTCTATTGATTGTGGGAAAACAGCCTATTTCAGTAAGGGTTTTATTTAGCTAGGTACTTGGAAAATTGTTGTAACATCCCTTGTGGTTCTATTTGTGTTGAAATGTGGTGTTGGGATTTTATGTGGACTGTTTTGAGTACTTGAGGATGCTTGAATTGAATGATGCATGACTTGAGAATGATTTTGAGTTGACTTAGGGTTTTAATCACACAATTAAGCATGAAATGGAAACCCTAATGACTAGGTAGTTTAGCTAAGTGTTGATCTTTTGGTTATTGTGTGGAAATTATATGCTTAGTGGGCTGCCCGTAAATGATTTATAACTTCAAATGTGAATTTGACCATGGCATGTTGTCAAATAAGCTTTTCTCGCTACCGAACCCATGTTAATTTCACTGCATGTTGAATAATCTTATCACTTGATTACGCGGGCTTCTTAATGAGTTATATGGCCTGTTTTACATGTGTTACATGGCTGCCCGTTTAATTTTCATATAACTCTATATGCCTTTCAAGTGAAATTTCCTGTCTCATCGTGTCCTTCTTGTTTACCTGACGATGTGCAATCTTATGACTGTACGGAGGCAACCTACTTCGTTCTCCTCCTTCTGTGATATATTACCAGTCATGAATGTGCATTGCATACAAGGTTGCAACCTTCCTGTTAGCATGGTAGCGATCACGCACACCGGGCGGCGTCGGGCTTGCCGGTGTACCCGTGACTACCATGGTCCCATTCCCTCTCTCGCTTGGGGGCTAGACTTCCTCAGAGAGTTGGGTCGTAGGATTTTAGGGTACATCCGGAGTACACCCATCTGGCGTGTTTGGGGGATGATTTGAAGTCGGCCGCAACAACTGATCCTGGAACTGATCTGAGAGCAAAAGCTCACTGTATCCTTTTTACTATGTGTATAAGTACTCTCGTTTGGTTCCTAGAGAACCTCAGGGAGGAAAGACCGGTATTCCTGTTCTGTACTTGTATTTCTTTACTTGTATTTCTGTTGTATTCATGTTTGAGAAAGGGATTTTCATAAGTTTAACCGGAAAATGAGTTTCAAAACTTATTTCTTGTTCCTCCCTCGCTGAGTTCATAAGGACTCACCCTCTTTTATCATCTCAGGTGAAAAAGAACAGGTACAAGAACCCGAGGACAATGTACCTAATGATGAACCCCTGGAGTGATTGCCTGTTATTGTTGTTTTGCTTGAACGTGACTACTTGTGATCCTTGTGCTGCTTGAAGACCATTTATTTTATGTTGCTAATGTAAAAGACCCCCGTTGTAATTTGGGGTCTAATTTTGGTTTGTACTTATATTAAGTAGACTGATGCTAGACATAACACTACTGTGATCGTTTTGCTTTTATCACCGGTAGTATCTATCTTAGGTTACGACGCTTTAGTTAAGATCTAAGTAAATGAAGTTGTCCAATCTTAACAGGTACTTGCTATTGGGCTAAGATCAATAGGCATATGTGTAAC
>CM075771.1:14193924-14198924 GCA_037974665.1 Ehretia macrophylla | reverse complement strand
TCCCGTCAACCAACACTATTTCTCCCAAACGGGCCAAGAGGTTCGACGCCCTATGCTACTCCCCAAGTGTGTCTCCAAGTGCTTAAGTAAGCCATAAGTCGTAACCCAAGTGTCGACGCAAGAATGGCCAAGTTTTGCCAAGTGCTCTGCGCCCAAGTCCGAATAACATTAGCCCAAGTTAGTTTGAGACGCACTCGTCGCTTGCATAAGTGCTGCCGCAAGTGTCATGGGGTTTCGAGGCAACGATGATGCCCGATGATGCCCGATGATGCCCAACTGCTATTGCCTAAGGATGCCCAAGTGCTATGCCCAAGTGCTATGTGCTATGTGCTATGTGCTATGTGCTATACCCAAGTGATATGCCCAATGATGCCCAATCATGCCCAAGTGCTAAGTGCTATGCCCAAGGATGCCCAAGTGCTAAGTGTTATGCCGAAGGATGCCCAAGTGCTAAGTGTTATGCCCAAGGATGCCTAAGTGCTAAGTGTTATGCCCAAGGATGCCCAAGTGCTAAGTGTTATGCCCAATCATGCCCAAGTGCTAAGTGTTATGCCCAAGGATGCCCAAGTACTAAGTGTTATGCCCAAGGATGCCTAAGTGCTAAGTGCTTTGCCCAATCCCAAGTGACGACGCGCGAATGCCCATAGTGCTATACCCAATGACGGCCAAGTGCTATGTGCTATGCCCATTGACGCCCAAGTGCTATGTTCACCCAAGCTCTATGCCCACCCAAGTGCTATGTGCACCCAAGTGCTATGTGCACCCAAGTGCTATGCCCAATGATGCCTAAGTGCTATGTGCTATGCCCAAGTGCTAACGGGCCCACTGCCGGCCGACCCCGCGCATCGCCTCGGGTGCCCAAGTGTTAGACAGCCTATGCTCGCTTCGTAAGAGATGGCAAAAAATTTGAATTCGACCTTGTGTGTTGCCGGCCCGCCGAGGTGCCTAACGTTCTTCCCTTAGCATTAACGGTGAGTGAGGTTATGTTGCCCCTATCTTCAGCACGGCTGTGCACGTTGGTGAACGGTTGCGGGACGACTGCATACGGTGTTGCACGACGGCGCACGATTGGGCCTCGGATGGGGCACCTACTGGAGGCACCTACTTGGGGCACCTACTTGGGGCGCGCATGCGGCGCCCATGCCGCACGATGGTGCGCATATGAGGCTCGTATGCCGCACGAAGGTGCGCTCATGGGGCGCCCATGCCGCACGATGGTGCGCGCATGAGGCGAACATGCCGCATGATGGTGCGCGCATGGCGCACGAAGGTGCGCCCATGCCGTACGAAGATGCGCATGGGGTACCCATGCCGCACGATGGTTTGCGCATGGGGCGCGCATGCCGCCCGATGGTGCGCGCATGCCGCACGAAGGTGCGCCCGTGCCGCACGAAGATGTGCGCATGGGGCGCCCATGCGGCACGATGGTGCGAGCATGCCATATGAAAGTGCACTCATGGGGCGCCTATGCCGCTCGATGGTGTGCGCATGTGGTCCGCATGCGGCACGAAGGTGCAAGTATGGGGCGCCCATGCCTCACAATGGTGCACGCTTGGGGCGCTTATGCGCACTCTGGTGTGCGCATGTGGCACGCATGCCGCACGAAGGTGCGCTCATGGGCCGCCCATGCCATACAGCGATGCGCGCATGCCGCACGAAGGTGCGTACATGCAGCGCCCATGCCACTCGAAGGTGCGCGCATCGGGCGCGCATACCGCACGATGGTGAGAGCATATGGCCCGCATGCCGCACGAAGGTCCGCTCATTGGGCGCCCATTCCACACAAAGGTGCGCGGATGGTGCGCCCTTGCCGCACGATGGTAGTCGTCTGGGGCGCGCATGTCGCATGATGGTGCGTGCATATGGCCCGCATGCCGCATGAAGGTGCGCACATAGGGCACCCATGCCGCACGTTGGTGCGTACATCGGGCGAGCATGCCGTAAAAAGGTGCGCGCATGGGGTGCTCATGCCGCACGATGGTGCTCGCATGGTGCGTCCTTGCCGCACTATGGTGCGCGTATGGGGGACGTATGCTGCACGATGGTGCGCGCATGTGGCCCTAATGCCGCACGAAGGTGCGCGCATGGGGCGCCCATACCGAATGATGGTTTGCACATTGGGCGCGCATGCCGCACGATGGTGCACGCATGTGGCCCGCATGCCGCACGATGGTGCGCACATGGAGAGCCCATGCCGCATGATGGTGTGCGCATGGTGCGCCCTTGCCGCACGATGGTATGCGCTTCGAGCGCGCATGCCGCACGATGGTGCTTGTATGTGGCCTGCATGACACACGATGGTGCACGCATAGGGCGCCCATGCCGCATGATAGTGCTCGCAAGTTGCCTGCATGCCGCACGAACGTGCGCGGATGACGCGCCCGTGCCGCAAGATGGTGCGCACAAGTGGCGTGCGCGGGCCGCTCAAGGGGCGCTGTTGGGCACTGTTGGGGCATGGCTGGGGCACGGTTGGGGCACAGTTGGGGGACGGTAGGGGTACAGTTGGGGGACGGTGGCAGATGTTGGGGGATGGCTTTGGCACTAGTAGGGGACGTTGGGCACGACGGGCAATGTTAAGCATTCGGGGGAATTGGGCTTGTAAATTGTATTATGACACGAATGTGGACATTGATATTCTTGTACAAGTGCTTTCCGAATATACGAAGTAGTCTTAACTTTTGCCTTGTCCGACAAACAGTTCGTCGCATTTGTGAGGCGAAATGGATTAATCGGTTTCTCAATCCATCCAAAACAAATTTTATCGCCAAATATCATGTAAACTAATTAATTTATGAATTAATATAGATTTTCCTGAAGTTTTTAGTATTTTTTGTGATTTTTCCTTTTTTTTCTTAATTTTTAATTATTAAAAATTATTTTTTCTAAATAAATATTTTTGAATATGATTTAACAAATTAATGTATGAATTAATATAATATTTTCTGAATTTTCTACTATTTTTTCTGATTTTCTCCTATTTTTCGTAATTATTAAATATTAAAAAATATTTTTTCAAAATATTTTTTTAAAGCATTTGGATATCATATGATATCAATAAGGAGCAAGTTGGGTACGAAGATCATGCCATATGGGGCCTTTTATAGTGTAAAACACCCATTATGAATCTCTGGCAAAATGTATGCTACTGCTGTCACTTGGGTTTTTGCATTTAAATGTATTATAGGGGGGTATGTGGTGTCAAGCTTCCTGGTCAAGGGCCATGCGGGGGGACGTTGTGGTCACTTCGTGGCACATTGTGGACTATATCGTGTGCTATATTGTGGGCGGGAATGCCTACCGAGTGAATCACACCGAGGTATTGTGTTGCATACCCGTGCGTTGGGGCCTTGCCCCCCCCGCCCCGTACCCCCGAGCATGTCCCTCGGCGCGGCACCAGGATGCCTAATGAGGAACGTGGTGGCATCCCTAGCCCTTCATTATCCATCTTGGTGCCGCAACACCGTCGACGTTATTGGGATGGCTAATGAGGGGGCGAGTGGTTGCCCAAGCACAAAACTAGCCATGTACACGTTGGGGGCCATTCCCGTCCCCCGATGTGTCATTGGTCCTGCGTGATGCGCGAATCGCCTAGCACATGTGGCATTGGCTTTTGTTAAGCAACGACGCGAGCGTTGCGATGAGACAATTGTTGATGCCTCAATATCGTGCAATCCAAGCACCATGCGGCCTTGAAGTTGGCCCCCGGTTGGTTCCGACGTGCCTGTGCGATGCACGAATTACCTAGCATACGACGCCATGGTCCACGCTGAGTCGAAATGCAACGGACTTGGTCTAGTATCGTGGCGATCCAAGCACTACGTGGGCAGGAAGGATGTTTGCTTGTCCCGTTCCGTGCATACGGGGGGACGGTGGGGGGCATGTGTGATGCGCGAATCACCTAGCACATGTGTCATTGGCTTTCATTAAGCAACGACACAAACTTTGCAATAAGACGATTGCGGATGCTTCAATGTCGTGGCGATCCAAGCACTATGCGGCCTTGAAGCCATCCCTCGGTGGGTTCTGACGTGCCTGTGCGATGCGCGAATCGCCTAGCACACGGCGCCATGGTCCTCGCTGAGTCGTAATGTGACGGACGTGGTGTAGTGTCGTGGCAATCCATGCACCGCGTGGGCAGGAAGGCAATTTGCTTGTCCCATTCCATGCATACGGGTGGACGGTGGGGGGCATGCGTGATGCGCGAATCGTCTAGCACATGTGGCATTGGCTTTCATTAAGCAACGACGCGAGCGTTGCAATGAGACGATTGTTGATGCTTCAATGTCGTGGCGATCCAAGCACCATGCGGCCTTGAAGTCGTCCCCCGGTTGGTTACGACGTGCGTGTGCGATGCGCGAATCGCCTAGCATAAGACGCCATGGTCATCGCTGAGTCGTAATGTGACGGACGTGGTCTAGTGTCGTGACGATCCAAGCACCGCATGGGCAGGAAGGTAGTTTGCTTGTCCCGTTCCGTGAATACAAATGCATACAGGGGGATGGTAGGGGGCATGCATGATGCGCGAATCGCCTAGCACATGTGGCATTGGCTTTCGTTAAGCAACGACGCGAGCGTTGCGATGAGACGATTGTTGATGCTTCAATGTCGTGGCAATACAAGCACCATGCGGCCTTGAAGCCGTCCCCCGGTTGGTCCAGACGTGCTTGTGCGATGCGCGAATCGCCTAGCACACGATGCCATGGTCCTGGTTGAGTCGTAATGCGACGGACGTGGTCTAATGTCGTGGCGATCCAAGCACCACGTAGGCAGGAAGGTAGTTTGCTTTTCCTGTTCCGTGAATACAAATGCATACAGGGGGACGGTGGGGGGCATGCGTGATGCGCGAATCGCCTAGCACATGTGGCATTGGCTTACGTTAAGCAACGACGCGAGCGTTGCGATGAGACGATTGCTAATGCTTAAATGTCGTGGCGATCCAAGCACCGTGCAGCCTCGAAGCCGTCCCCCGGTGTTTTCCTATGGGCCTGCGCGATGCGCGA
>CM075771.1:14178924-14186424 GCA_037974665.1 Ehretia macrophylla | reverse complement strand
TATGTGTTATGTGCTATGCCCAAGTGCTAACGGGCCCACTGCCGGCCGACCCCGCGCATCGCCTCAGGTGCCCAAGTGTTAGACAGCCTATGCTCGCTTCGTAAGAGATGGCAAAAAATTTGAATATGACCTTGTGTGTTGCCGGCCCGTCGAGGTGCCTAACGTTCTTCCCTTAGCATTAACGGTGACTGAGGTTATGTTGCCCCTATCTTCGGCACGGCTGTGCACGTTGGTGAACGGTTGCGGGATGACTGCACACGGTGTTGCACGATGGGGCACGATTGGGCCTCGGATGGGGCACCTACTTGAGGCACCTACTTGGGGCACCTACTTGGCGCGCGCATGCGGCGCCCATGACGCACGATGGTGCGCACATGTAGCCTGCATGCCCCACGAAAGTGCGCTCATGGGGTGCCCACAACGCACGATGCTGCGCACATGAGGTGCCCATGCCGCATAAAGGTGCGCGCATACGGCACGACGGTGCACGCATGCGGCCCACATACCTCACGAAGGTGCCCGTATGGGGCATCCATGCTGCACGATGGTGTGAATATGGGGCGCCCATGCCGCCCGATGGTGCGCGCATGCCGCACGAATGTGCGGCCATGCCGCACCAAAGTGCGCGCATGGGGCGCCCACGCCGCGCGATAGTGCGAGCATGCCGCACGAAGGTGCGAGCATGGGGCGCCCATGCCGTTCGATGGTGCTCGAATGCCGCACGATGGTGCGCGCATGTGGCCCGCATGTAGCACGAAGGTGCACGTATAGGGCGCCCATGCCTCACGATGGTGTGCGCATGGGGCGCTCATGCGGACTCTGGTGTACGCATGTGGCCCGCATGCTGCACGATGGTGCGCGCATGGGGCGCCCATGTCGTACAGTGATGCGAGCATGGGGCGCCCTTGACGCACGATGCTGCGCGCATGTCGAATGAAGGTGCGCACATGCAGCGCCCATGCGGCTCGATGGTGCGCGCATCGGGCGCGCAACGCGCACGATGGTGCTCGCATGTGGCCCGCATGCCACACGAAGGTGCGTGCATGGGGCACCCATTCTGTACAGCGATGCGCGCATGGGGTGCCCATCCCGAAAGATGGTGCGCGTATGCCGCACGAAGGTGCGCACATGCGGCGCCTTTGCCGCTCGATGGTACGCTCACCGGGCGCGCATGCCGCACGATGGTAGGCGCATGTGGCCCGCATGGTGCACGATTGTGCGCACATGGGGCTCCCATGTCGCACAGCGATGCGCGCATGGGGCGCCCATGCCGCACGATGGTGCGCGTATGCCGCAGGAAGGTGCGTACATGCGGCGCCCATGCCGCTCGATGGTGCGCACAACAGGCGCGCATGGCGCATGATAGTGCGCGTATCTGGCCCGAATGCCGCACGATGGTGCACGCATGGGGCGCCCATGCCGCACGAAGGTACGCGCATGGTGCGCCGTTGCCGCACGATGGTGCACGTATGGGGTGCACATGCAGCACGATGGTACGCGCATGTGGCCCTAATGCCGCACGAAGGTACGCGCATGGGGTGCCAATGTCGTATGTTGGTGCGCTCATCAGGCGCGCATGCCGCACCATGGTGCGCGCATGTGGCCCGCATGCCGCACGATGGTGCGCGCATGTGTCCCGTATGCCGCACGATAGTGCTCGCATGGTGCGCCCTTGCCGCACGATGGTGCACGCATCGGGCGCGCATGCCACACGATGGTGCTTGTATGTGGCCCGCATGCCGCACGATGGTGCGCGCATGGGGCGCCCATGCCGCACGATGGTGCGCGCATGTGGTCCGCATCGCGCACGAAGGTGCGCGCATGGGGAGCCCGTGCTGCACGATGGTGCGTGCAAGTGGCGCGTGCGGGCCGCTCAAGGGGCACTTTTGGGGCACTGTTGGGGCACGGCTGGGGCATTGTTGGGGTACAGCTCGGGGACGGTGGGGGTATACTTGGAGGACGATGGGGGATGTCGGGGGACAGCTTTGGCACTAGTAGGGGACGTTGGGCACGATGAGCAATGTTAAGCATTCGGGGGAATTGGGCATGCGAAATGTATTATGACACGAATGTAGACATTGATATTCTTGTACAAGTGGTTTCCGAATCTACGAAGTAGTCTTAACCTTTGCCTTGTCCGACAAAAAGTTCGTCACATTTGTGAGGCGAAATAGATTAATCGATTTCCCAATCCATCCAAAACAAATTGTAACGCCAAATATCATGTAAACTAATTAATTTATGAATTAATATAAATTTTCCTGAATTTTCTAGTATTTTTTTGTGATTTTTCCCTATTTTTCGTAATTTTTAAATATTAAAAATTAATTTTTCGAAAAAATATTTTTGAATATCATTTAACAAATTAATGTATGAATTAATAAAAAAATTTCTGAATTTTCAACTATTTTTTCTGATTTTCTCCTATTTTTCGTAATTATAAAATATTAAAAAATATATTTTCAAATTTTTTTTTTAAAGCATTTGGATATCATATGATATCAATAAGGAGCAAGTTGGGTACGAAGATCATGCCATATGGGGCCTTTTATAGTGTAAAACACCCATTATGAATCTCTGGCAAAATGTATGTCATAGCTGTCAGTTGGTTTTTGCATTTAAATGTATTATAGGGGGGTATATGGTGTCAAGCCTCCTGGTCGAGGGCCATGCAGGGGGACGTTGTGGGCACTTCGTGGCACAATGTGGGGTATATCGTGGGCTGTATCGTGGGCTATATTGTGGGCGGGAATGCTTGCCGAGTGAATCACGTCGAGGTATTGCGTTGCGTAGCCGTGCGATAGGGCCGTGCCACCCCTGCCCCGCATCCCCCAGCATGTCCCTTGGCACGGCACCAGGATGGCTAATGAGGAACGTGGTGGCTTCCCTAGCCCTTCATTATCCATCTTGGTACCGCAACATTGTCGACGTCATTGGGATGGCTAATGAGGGGGCGAGTGGTTGCCCAAGCACAAAACTAGCCATCGCCGTGCCGCCGGCTAGGTACACGTTGCCGGCCATTCCCGTCCCCCGATGTGTCATTGGGCCGGCGTGATGCGCGAATCGCCTAGCACATGTGGCATTGGCTTCCGTTAAGCAATGACGCGAGGTTTGCGATGAGACGATTGTTGATGCTTCAATGTCATGGCGATCCAAGCACCATGCAGCCTTGAAGCTGTCCCCCGGTTGTTTCCGAAGGGCCTGTGCGATGCACGAATCGGCTAGCACATGAATCCATGGTCCTTGCTAAGTCGTAATGCGACGAACGTGGTCTAGTGTCATGGCGATCCAAGCTCTGCGTGGGTAGGAAGGTAGTTTGCTTCTCCCGTTCCGTGAACACAGGTGCATACAGGGGGACGGTAGGTGGCATGCGTGATGCGTAAATCGCCTAGCACATGCGGCATTGGCTGTCGTTAAGCAACGACGTGAGCGTTGTAATGAAACGAATGGTGATGCTTCAATGTCGTGGCGATCCAAGCACCGTGCGGCCTCGAAGCCATCCCTCGGTTGGTTCCGACGGGCCTGTGCGATGCGCGAATCGCCTAGCACACGACGCCATGGTCCTCGCTGAGTCGTAATGCGACGGACGTGGTCTAGTGTCGTGGCGATCCAAGCACCGCGTGGGCAGGAAGGTAGTTTGCTTGTCCCGTTCCGTGAATACAGGTGCACACAGGGGGATGGTGGGGGGCATGCGTGATGCGCGAATTGCCTAGCACATGTGGTATTGGCTTTCATTAAGTAACAAAGCGAGTGTTCCGATGAGACGATTGCTAATGCTTCAATGTCATGGCGATCCAAGCACCGTGCGGCCTCGAAGCCGTCCTCCGGTGTGTTCCTATGGGCCAGCGCGATGTACGAATCACGTAGCAAACGACGCCATGGTCCTCGCTGAGTTGTAATGCGACGGACGTGGTCTAGTGTTGTGGTGATCCAAGCACCGCATGGGCAGGAAGGTAGTTTGCTTGTCCTGTTATGTGCAAACGGGTGCATACAGGGGGAGGGTGGGGGGCATGCGTGATACGCGAATCGCCTAGCATACTAGGCGTTGGCTTTCGTTAAGCAATGACGCGAGTGTTGCGCTGAGACGATTGCTGATGCTTTAATGTCGTGGCGATCCAAGCACCATGCAGCCTTGAAGCTGTCCCCTGATTGGTTCCAACGGGCCTGTGCGATGCATGAATCGCCTAGCACACGATGCCATGGTCCTCGTTGAGTCGTAATATGACAGACGTGGTCTAGTGTCGTGGCAATCCAAGCACCGCGTGGGCAGGAAGGTAGTTTGCTTGTCCCGTTCCGTGAACACAGGTGCATACAGGGGGAC
Organism: Ehretia macrophylla; assembly: GCA_037974665.1. Lineage (NCBI taxonomy): Eukaryota > Viridiplantae > Streptophyta > Magnoliopsida > Boraginales > Ehretiaceae > Ehretia > Ehretia macrophylla. Next base: position 14,182,103 of record CM075771.1, on the reverse strand, counting down.
GGTGGGTGGCATGCGTGATGCGCAAATCGCCTAGCACATGCGGCATTGGCTGTCGTTAAGCAACGACGCGAGCGTTGTAATGAGACGATTGGTGATGCTTCAATGTCGTGGCGATCCAAGCACCGTGCGGCCTCGAAGCCATCCCTCGGTTGGTTCCGACGGGCCTGTGCGATGCGCGAATCGCCTAGCACACGACGCCATGGTCCTTGCTGAGTCGTAATGCGACGGACGTGGTCTAGTGTCGTGGCGATCCAAGCACCGCATGGGCAGGAAGGTAGTTTGCTTGTCCCGTTCCATAAATACAGGTGCATACAAGTGTACGGTGGGGGGCATGCGTGATGCGCGAATTGCCTAGCACATGTGGCATTGGCTTTCATTAAGCAACGACGCGAGCGTTGCGATGAGATGATTGCTGATGCTTCAATGTCGTGGCGATCCAAGCACCGTGCGGCCTCAAAGTCATCCTCCGGTGTGTTCCTATGGGCCTGCGCAATGCACGAATCGCCTAGTACATGACGCCATGGTCCTCGCTGAGTTGTAATGCGACAGACGTGGTCTAGTATTGTGGTGATCCAAGCACCGCGTGGGCAGGAAGGTAGTTTGCTTGTCCCGTCCGTGCGTACGGGTGCATACAGGGGGTAGGGTGGGGGCATGCGTGATGCGCGAATCGCCTAGCACTTGTGGCATTGGCTTTCGTTAAGCAACGACGTGAGCGTTGCGATGAGACAATTGTTGATGCTTCAATGTCATGGCGATCCAAGCACCATGCAGCCTTGAAGTTGTCCCCCGGTTGGTTCTGACGGGTCTGTACGATGCACGAATCGTCTAGCACACGACGCCATGGTCCTCGCGGAGTTGTAATGCGACGGACGTGGTCTAGTGTCGAGGCGATCCAAGCACCGCGTGGGCAGGAAGGTAGTTTGCTTGTCCCGTTTCGTGCATACAGGTGCATACAAGGGGACGGTGGGGGGCATGCGTGATGCGCGATCGCCTAGCACATGTGGCATTAGCTTCCGTTAAGCAACAACGCGAGTGTTGCGATGAGACGATTGCTGATGCTTCAATGTCATGGCGATCCAATCACCATGCGGCCTCGAAGCCATCCCTCGGTTGGTTCCGATGGGCCTGTGCGATGTGCGTATCGCCTAGCATACGATGCCATGGTCCTCGCTAAGTCGTAATACGATGGACGTGGTCTAGTGTCATGGCAATCCAAGCACCGCGTGGACAGGAAGGTAGTTTGCTTGTCCCGTTCCGTGCATACTGGTGCATACAGGGGGATGGTGGGGGGCATGCGTGATGCGTGAATTGCCTAGCACATGTGGCATTGGCTTTCGTTAAGCAACGACGCAAGCGTTGCAATGAGACGATTGCTGATGCTTCAATGTCGTGGCGATCCAAGCACCGTACGACCTCGAAGCCGACCCCCGGTGTGTTCCTATGGGCCAGCGCGATGCGCAAATCACCTAGCAAACGACGCCATGGTCCTCGCTGAGTTGTAATGCGACGGACGTGTTCTAGTGTCGTGGTGATCCAAGCCCCGCGTGGGCAGGAAGGTAGTTTTCTTGTCCTGTTCCGTGCATACGGGTACATACAGGGGGTAGGGTGGGGGCATGCGTGATGCGCGAATCGCCTAGCACTTGTGGCATTGGCTTTCGTTAAGTGACGACACGAGCGTTGCGATGAGGCGATTGCTGATGCTTCAATGTCGTGGCGATCCAAGCATCGTGTTGCCTCGAAGTTGTCCCCCGGTATGTTCCTATGGGCCTGCGTTATGCGCGAATCGCCTAGGGCACGACACCACGGTCCTCGCTTAGTCGTAATGCGACAGACATGGTCTAGTGTCGTGGCGATCCAAGAAACGCGTGGGTAGGAAGGTAGTTTTCTTGTCCCGTTCCGTGCATACCGGTGCATACAGGGGGACGGTTGGGGGCATGCGTGATGCCCAAATCACCTAGCACTTGTGGCCTTGGCTTTCGTTAAGTGACGACGTGAGCGTTGCGATGAGACGATGGCTAGAGCTTCAATGTTGTGGCGATCCAAGCACCGTGCTGCCTCGAAGCCATCCCATGGTGTGTTCCCACTGGCCTGCGCAATGCGCGAATCACCCAGCACATGATGCCATGGTCCTCACTGAGTAGTAATGCGACAGACGTGGTCTAGTGTCGGGGCGATCCAAGCAACGCGTGGGCACGAAGTCCGCTTTCGGTTGGTACCTCAGTTGCGTGCAATCGGTGCATGGTTGGGCACCACGAAGTAGGCCCTTAAGCTTACGACGTGCGACCTGGTCATACACCTCGTGCTGGTCCCGTCCTGTATCCCTCAGAAATTCTTCATACCTAGCGGTGCGTGCTCGGGCCATCTCGTCAGTTCTGTTCTCCTGAAGGGCTTCGTTTGCCTAGACGGTGGGGCGGTTACCGGCTTGGTGGTCTTGGCATAGCGCACGTGATAGCGCGTGAGTGGTGGTCGGCTTGTGTGGGTCGATTGGATCCCTGCATGAGTAGCGACGTCCACCCCTGCTTGCCTATTCATTTGCGGGCCGAGTGCTTACGTTGCCTCGGTCGGTAGGTCGGTTTCTTGTGTTGCGTACCTTCAAAGAAGGCAGTCCAAAGTCACATCGTCCATCTTTTGCCTTGCGTCTGCCTCCGTGGACGACGTGGGGCGAACCCCTAAGCATGTCCCGGGGGCCACGCTGCTCACTGCAACAAGTGCGGCACACGCGGCCCGTGGGGCGTCGCTTGATCTCACGAATGCGGCAGACCAGGATGGTATGGGGTCCTTGGCCTCTCTTTGCCCGAAATCTACGTTCGTCGCCAATCGCGTACGACGGTCGTGCGCTCGTCTCGAGCCGTCGACCCTTAGGGGACAATGTGCCTCGTGCGACGCCGGTGTCGGTGAGGAATGCTACCTGGTTGATCCTGCCAGTAGTCATATGCTTGTCTCAAAGATTAAGCCATGCATGTATAAGGATGAACTAATTCATACTGTGAAATTGCGAATGGCTCATTAAATCAGTTATAGTTTGTTTGATGGAATCTACTACTCGGATAACCATAGTAATTCTAGAGCTAATACATGCAACAACCCCCGACTTCTGGAAGGGATGCATTTATTAGATAAAAGGTCGACGCGGGCTCTGCCCATTGCTACAATGATTCATGATAACTCGACGAATTGCA
>CM075771.1:14168924-14173924 GCA_037974665.1 Ehretia macrophylla | reverse complement strand
AATCCCAAGTGTCGACGCGCGAATGCCGATAGTGCTATACCCAATGATGCCCAAGTGCTATGTGCTATGCCCATTGATGCCCAAGTGCTATGTTCACCCAAGCTCTATGCCCAAGTGCTATGTGCACCCAAGTGCTCTGCCCAATGATGCCTAAGAGCTATGTTCTATGCCCAAGTGCTAACGGGCCCACTGCCGGTCGACCCTGCACATTGTCTCGAGTGCCCAAGTGTTAGACAGCCTATGCTTGCTTCGTAAGAGATGTCAAAAATTTTGAATCCAACCTTGTGTGTTGCCGGCCTGCCGAGGTGCCTAATGTTCTTCCCTTAGCATTAACAGTGACTGAGGTTATGTTACCCATATCCTCGGCACGGCTGTGCACGTTGGTGAATGGTTACGGGATGACTGCACACGGTGTTGTATGACGGCGCACGATTGGGCCTCGGTTGGGGCACCTAATTGGCGTGCGCATGCGGCGCCCATGATACACGATGGTGCGCACATGTGGACCGAATGCCGCACGAAGGTGCGCACATGGGGTGCCCACAACGCAAGATGGTACGCGCATGGGGCACCCATGCCGCACGAAGGTGCTCGCATGCGGCACGATAGTACACGCATGCGACCCACATGCCGCACAAAGGTGCGCGCATGGGGCACCCATTCCGCTCGTTGGTGTGCCCATAGGGAGCCCATGCCGCCCGATGGTGCGAGCATGCCGCACGAAGGTGCGCCCATGTTGCACGAAGATGCGCGCATGGGGTGCCCATGCCGCGCAATAGTACGAGCATGCCGCACGAAGGTGCACGCATGGGGCGCCCATACCGCATGAAGATGAGCCCATGGGACGCGCATGTCGTAATATGGTATGTGCATGTGGCCCACATGCCACACGAAGGTGCACGTATGGGGTGCCCATGCCGCCCGATGGTGCACGCATGGGGCGCCCATGCGCACTCTGGTGTCCGCATGTGGCCAGCATGTCGCACGAAGGTGCGCGCATGGGCCGCCCATGCCGCGCGACGGTGCCCGCATGGGCCGCGCATGCCGCATGATGGTGTGCGCATGTGGCCCGCATGCCGTACGAAGGTACGCGCATGGGGCGCCCATGCAGCATAACGATGCGCGCATGGGGCGCCCATGCCGCACAGTGGTAAGCGCATGCGGCGCCCATGCCGCTTGATGGTGCGCACATCGGGCGTGCAACGTGCACGATGGGGCGGGCATGTGGCCCTCATGCCGCACGAAGGTGCGTACATGGGGCGCCCATGCCGCACAGCGATGCGCGCATGGGGCGGCCATGCCGCACGATGGTGCGCGCATGCCGCACGAAGGTGTGCACATGCAGAGCCCATGCCGGTCGATGGTGCCCTCATCGGGCCCGCATGCCGCACGATGGTGCGTGCATGTGGCCCGCATGCTGCATGATTGTGAACGCATGGGCCGCCCATGCCGTACAGCGATGTGCGCATGGGGCACCCATGCCGCACGATGGTGGGCGCCTGCCGCACGAAGGTGCGTACATGCGGCGTCAATGCCGCTCGATGGTGCGTGCATCGAGCACGCATGGCGCACGATGGTGCACGCATGTGGCCCGTATGCCGTACGAAGGTGCACGCATTGGGCGCCCATGCCACACAAAGGTGTGCGGATGGTGCGCCCTTGCCGTACGATAGTAGTCGTATGGGGTGCGTATGCCGCACGATTGATGCGCGCATGTGGTGCCCATGTCGCACGATGGTGCGCTCATCGGCCGCGCATGCCGCACGATGATGCGTGCATGTGGCCCATATGCCGCACGATTGTGCGCGCATGGGGTAGCCATGCCGCACGAAGGTGCGCGCATGGTGCGCCCTTGCCGAACGATGGTGCAAGTATGGGGCACGCATGCTGCACGATGGTGCACGCATGTGGCCCTAATACCGCACGAAGGTACGTGCATGGGGCGCCCATGTCGCACGATGATGCAATCATCGTGCACGCATGCCACACGATGGTGCACGCATGTGGCCCGCATGCCGCACGATGGTGCTCGCATGGGACGCCCATGCCGCACGAAGGTGCGCGCATGGTGCGCCCTTGCCGCACGATGGTGTGCGCATCGGGCGCGCATGTCACACAATGGTTCTTGTATGTGGCCCGCATGCCGCACGATGATGCTTGCATATGGCCCGCATGCCGCACGATGGTGCGTGCATGTGGCCTGCATGCCGCACGAAGGTACGCGCATGGGGCGCCCGTGCCTCACGATGGTGCGCGCAAGTGGCGTGTACGGGCCCTCAATGGGCGCTGTTGGGGCATTGTTGGGGCATGGTTGGGGCACTGTGGGGGCACAGCTGGGGGACGGTGGGGGTACACTTGGGGGACGGTGGCGGATGTTGGGGGACGGCATTGGCACTAGTAGGGGATGTTGGGCACGACAAGCAATGTTAAGCATTCGGGGGAATTGGGCATGCGAAATGTATTATGACACGAATATAGACATTGATATTCTTGTACAAGTGGTTTCCGAATCTACGAAGTAGTCTTAACCTTTGCCTTGTCCGACAAAAAGTTCGTCACATTTGTGAGGCGAAATAGATTAATCGGTTTCCCAATCCATCCAAAACAAATTGTAACACCAAATATCATGTAAACTAATTAATTTATGTATTAATATAAGTTTTCCTGAATTTTCTAGTATTTTTTGTGATTTTTCCCTATTTTTTGTAATTTTTAAATATAAAAATTTAATTTTTCGAAATAAATATTTTTAAATATCATTTAACAAATTAATGTATGAATTAATATAATTTTTTCTGAATTTTCTACTATTTTTTTCTGATTTTCTCCTATTTTTCGTAGTTATTAAATATTAAAAAATATTTTTTTGAAATTTTTTTTTAAGCATTTGGATATCATATGATATTAATAAGGAGTAAGTTGGGTACGAAGATCATGCCATATTGGGCCTTTTATACTGTAAAACACCCATTATGAATCTCTGGCAAAATGTATGCTACTGTTGTCACTTGGGTTTTTGCATTTAAATGTATTATAGGGGGGTATGTGGTTTCAAGCCACCTGGTTGAGGGCCATGCGGGGGGACGTTGTGGGCACTTCGTGGTACATTGTAGGCTATATCGTGGGCTATATCATGGGCTATATTATGGGCGGGAATGCCTACCGAGTGAATCACGCTGAGGTATTGCATTGCATACCCATGCATTGAGGCCGTGCCACCCCCGCCTCGCGTCCCCCGGCATGTCCCTCGGCGCAGTACTAGGATGGCAAATAAGGAACGTGGTGGCTTCCCTAGCCCCTCATTATCTATCTTGGTGTTCTAACACTATCAACGTCATTGGGATGGCTAATGAGCGGGCGAGTGGTTGCCCAAGCACAAAACTAGTCATCCCCATGCCGTCGGCTAGGTACACGTTGGGGGACATTCCTATCCCCCGACGTGTCGTTGGGCCTGCGTGATGCGCGAATCGCCTAGCACATGTGGCATTGGCTTTCGTTAAGCAACGACGCGAGCGTTGCGATGGGACGATTGTTGATGCTTCAATGTCGTGGCGATCCAAGCACCATGCGACCTTGAAGTTGTCCACCGGTTGGTTCTGATGTGCCTGTGCGATCCGCGAATCGCTTATCACACGACGCCATGGTCCTCGCTGAGTCCTAATGCGACGGACGTGGTCTAGTGTCGTGGCGATCCAAGTACCGCGTGGGCAGGAAGGTAGTTTGCTTGTCCCGTTCCGTGCATACGGGGTGACGGTAGGGGGCATGCGTGATGCGCGAAGCGCCTAGCACATGTGGCATTGGATGTCGTTAAGCAACGACGTGAGCGGTGCGATGAGACAATTGTTGATACTTCAATGTCGTGGCGATCCAAGCACCATGCGGCCTTGAAGTCGTCCCCCGGTTGGTTCCGACGTTCCTGTACAATGCACGAATCACCTTGCACATGACGCCATGGTCCTCGCTGAGTCGTAATGCGACGGACGTGGTCTAGTGTCATGGCAATCCAAGCACCGCGTAGGCAGGAAGGTAGTTTGCTTGTCTCGTTCCGTGAATACTAGTGCATACGGGGGGACGGTGGAGGGCATGCGTGATGCGCGAATCGCCTAGCACATGTGGCATTGGCTTTCGTTAAGCAATGACTCGAGCGTTGCGATGAGACGATTGTTGATGCTTCAATGTCGTGGCGATCCAAGCACCATGCAGCATTGAAGTCATCCCCCGGTTGGTTCCGATGGGCTTGTGCGATGCGCGAATCGCCTAGCACAAGATGCCATGGTCCTCGCTGAGTCGTAATGCGACGGACGTGGTCTAGTGTCGTGGCGATCCAAGCACCGCGTGGGCAGGAAGGTAGTTTGCTTGTCCCGTTCCGTGAATACAAATGCATACAGGGGGACGGTGGAGGGCATGCGTGATGCGCGAATCGCCTAGCACATGTGGCATTGGCTTTCGTTAAGCAACGACGCGAGCGTTGCGATGAGACGATTGTTGATGCTTCAATGTCGTGGCGATCCAAGCACCATGCGTCCTTGAAGCCGTCCCCTGGTTGGTTCCGACGTGCCTGTGCAATGCGCGAATCGCCTAGCACACGACGCCATGGTCCTCGCTGAGTCGTAATACGACAGGCGTGGTCTAGTGTCGTGGCAATCCAAGCACCGCGTGGCCAGGTAGGTAGTTTGCTTGTCCCGTTCCGTGAATACAGGTGCATACAGGGGAACGGTAGGGGGCATGCGTGATGTGCGAATCGCCTAGCATATGCGGCATTGGCTTTCGTTAAGCAACGACTCGAGTGTTGCAATGAAACGATTGCTGATGCTTCAATGTTGTGGCGATCCAAGCACCGTGCGGCCTCGAAGCCGTCCCTCGGTTGGTTCCGACGGGCTTGTGCGATGCACGAATCGCCTAGCACACGATGCCATGGTCCTCGCTGACTCATAATGCGACGGACGTGGTCTAGTGTCGTGGCGATCCAAGCACCGTGTGGGCAGGAAAGTAGTTTTCTT
>CM075771.1:14143924-14151424 GCA_037974665.1 Ehretia macrophylla | reverse complement strand
TGGCAAATCTTTAAAATGTGACCAAATCTGGAAATCTGGAAAAATGAAGCAGGTTTTGGCAGATGCACTGACCTTGTGGAACGAACCAAACTGCATGAAATTTGGTGTGCTACTATATTTTTCAGTTCTGGACAATTTTGTCAGAAATGGACTAAGCCTAAATCTGACCCTAAGGACCTCAAAAACGCCAATTATCGAAAAGTGTGCAAATCTGGACAGTTTTGTGCTATTCCACTGTTTCGGCTATATCTAATGATCCCGAACTTCAATTGATGCAAGGTTTGTTTCTAATTTTAGTTAACTTCTTAAGATTTAATTTGACATCTTATTCAATGGATTTGGAGATTTTTTGATTATCCTATTGATTGTGAGAAAACAGCCTATTGCAGTAAAGGTTTCACTTAGCTATATGCTTGGAAAATTGTTGTAACCTCTCTTGTGGTGCTAATTGCTTGGAATTGTCATGTTGGGATGTTGTGTGGACTATTTTGAGTACTTGAAGATGTTTGAATTGAATGATGCATGACTTGAGAATGAACTTGAGTTGACTTAGGGTTTAATCACATGGTTAAGCATGAAACGGAAACCCTAATGACTAGGTAGTCTTGCTAAGTGTTGATCATTTGGATATTGTGTGGAAATTATATGCTTAGTGGGCTGCCCGTAAATTTCTTATAAGCTTAAATGTAATTTTGATCATTGCATGTTGACAAATAGGCTTTTCTTGCATCCGAACCGACGTAGATGTTGTTGCATGTTGAATAATCGTATCACTTGATTACGTGGACTTCGAAATGAGTTATATGGCTTAACTTGCATGTGTTACATGGCTGCCCGTTTAATGTTTCATATGACTCTATGTGTTCTACAAGTGAAATTTCATGTCAAGCATGTCTCGTTCGTTTACTTGGCAATATGTGATCTTGAAATTGCTCGGAGGTAACCTACTTTTTTGTCCTCCTAATGTGAATTGTTAAAAGATATTCAATGGTTTATTTGAACATGATTACTTGGCTGCCCGTTAAAGTTTAATTGCTTTCAAATGGATATATGAAATGATTATATGTTCTTACAATGCCTTATATGTCAATATGTCAAAATGTGATCATATACTTGCTCGGAAGCAACCTACTTTGTTGACCTCCTAATGTGAAATGTTAAATATTAAATGACATAAATGGGCATTGTATACAAGGTTGCAACCTTTCATTGTGGCATGGTAGCGTTTCACAACGCCGGGCGACATAGGGCTTGCCGGTGCTCCCGTGACTACCATGGTCCAATTCCCTCTCTCGCTTGGCATTCCACCCTCAGAGAGTTGGGTCGTAGGTTTCAGGGTACATCCGGAGTACACCCAATTGGGAGCGATAAGTGGATTATTGAAGTCGGCCGCACCAAATGAATCGAAATTGATATTGAGAGCAAATGCTCACCGTATCCTTTTTACTATGTGTATAAGTACTCTCGCTTGGTTCCTAGAGAACCTCAGGGAGGAAAGACTGGTATTCCTGTTCCTGTACTTATATGTAAGTACTCTCGCTTGGTTCCTAGAGAACCTCGGGGAGGAAAGACTGGTATTTCTGTTCCCTTACTTTCTATCCGTTACTTGATTTGTTTCATATATTTGCATACCTTATTATTTGTAATACGTGACATGTTTTCAAAAACTGAGTTTTCATAAGTTGAACCAGAAAATGAGTTTCAAAACCTATTTCTCGTTCCCCCTCGCTGAGTTCATAAGGACTCACCCTCTTTTATCATCTCATGTGAAGAAGATCAAGAACAGGTACTCGAGGACGATGTGCCTAACGATGATTCCTTGGAGTGATTGCCTGTTCCTATGTGCTTTTATGCTTTGCCTGAAAGTAGTTGCTATATGGATGTTGTGTTTGATTGCAAACTATTCATTTTATTGATGTAAATGACCCCGTTATAATTTGGGTCTAATTTTGGGATTGTACTATCTATAACCGGACAAACTTTTATTTGGTTGTTTGCTTTCGTTTTCTTAATTAGTAGTTATCATAGGCATTCAAACCACTAGATGAACAATCAACTAAGTTAATTCTATCTAATTTCACTTAGGTGCTCATTTGCAAACTAAAGGATAATAGGTACTCGCCTGATAGGAAATTGACAAATAAACGGGACATAGTTATCATGTTAGGCTTTTTAACCAAACGAGACTTTCAATATAAACTAGTAGGCAAATCGGTTGGTCACAAATAGGAGTGCTTAATGGAATTGGATTAATGATTGGAAAAATTGAGGCGTTTAGAGAATTAGGTCAAACCAAAGAGCCCAATTACAACCGTTATGCTGCCGGTTTTCTGGAAAATTTTGGGGTTTAGGCCAAAACGTTAAGTGTTAAATCTTCATAATCGGTTAAGTATGTGACGTGTCCTAAACTTTAGATCATACCCTAGTCTAACCTTTATAGGCCGGGTTGGGGCGTGACACAAGTGCTAAGTGTTTTGCCCAAGGATGCCTAAGTTCTAAGTGTTATGCCCAAGGATGCCCAATTGCTAAGTGTTATGCCCAAGGATGCCTAAGTGCTAAGTGTTATGCCCAAGGATGCCCAAGTGCTAAGTGTTATGCCCAAGGATGCCTAAGTGCTAAGTGCTATGCCCAATCCCAAGTGTCGATGCGCGAATGCCCATAGTGCTATACCCAATGACGCCCAAGAGCTATGTGCTATGCCCATTGACGCCCAAGTGCTATGTTCACCCAAGCTCTATGCCCAAGTGCTATGTGCACCCAAGTGCTATGTGCACCCAAGTGCTATGCCCAATGATGCCTAAGTGCTATGTGCTACGCCCAAGTGCTAACGGGCCCACTGCCGGCCGACCCCGTGCATCGCCTCGGGTGCCCAAGTGTTAGACAGCCTATGCTCACTTCGTAAGAGATGGCAAAAAATTTGAATCCGACCTTGTGTGTTGCCAGCCCGCCGAGGTGCCTAATGTTCTTCCTTTAGCATTAACGGTGACTGAGGTTATGTTGCCCCTATCTTCGGCACGGCTGTGCACGTTGGTGAACGTTTGCAGGACGACTGCACACGGTGTTGCACGACGGCGCACGATTGGGCCTCGGATGGGGCACCTACTTGGCGCGTGAATGGGGCGCCCCTGACGCACGATGGTGCGCACATGTGGCCCACATGCCGCATGAAGCTACCCGCAAAGGCCACCCGCATCGCACGAAGGTGCGCGCATGCGGCATGACGGTGCACGCATGCGGCCCACATGTCGCACGCAGGTGCGCGCATGGGGCACCCATGCCCCACGATGGTGTATACATGCCGCACGAAGGTGCGCCCATGCCGCACGAAGATGAGCGCATTGGGCGCCCACGCCGCACGATGGTGCGAGCATACGGTACGAAGGTGCGCGCATGAGGCGCCCATACCTCTCGATGGTGCGCGCATGTGGCCCGCATGCCGCACGAAGGTGCACGTATGGGGCGCCCATTCCTCACGATGGTGGGCGTACGGGGCGCTTATGCGCACTCTGGTGTGAAATGTGGCCCACATGCCGCACGAAGGTGCGCGCATGGGGAACCTATACCGCACGTTGGTGTGCGCATGGGGCACCCATGCCGCACGATGGTGCGCGCATGCCGCACGAATGTGCACCCATGCCGCACGAATGTGCGCCCACGCCGCGCGATGGTGCGAGCATGCCGTACGAAGGTGAGCGCATGGGGCGCCCATGCCTCTATATTGTGCGCACATGCCGCACGATGGTTCGCGCATGTGGCCCGCATGCCGCACGAAGGTGAACGTATGGGGCGCCCATGCCTCACGATGGTGGGCGTATGGGACGCTCATACGCACTCTGTTGTGCGCATGTGGCCCGCATGCCGCACGAAGGTGCGCACATTGGCCGCCCATGCCGCACGATGGTGCACGCATCGGGCGCCCATGCCTCACGATGGTGCCCGCATGGGGCGCCCATGCCTCACGATGGTGCGCGAAAGCCGCACGAAGGTACGCACATGCGGCGCCCGTGCCGCACGATGGTGTGCGCATGTGGCCCGCATGCTGCACGATTGTGCGTGCATGGGGCGCCTATGCCGCACGAAGGTGCGCGCATGCCAAACGAAGGTGCGTACATGCGGCACACATGCCGCTCGATGGTGCGCGCATCAGGCGCGCATGGCGCACGATGGTGCGCACATGTGGCCCGCATGCCGCATGAAGGTGCTCGCATTGGGCGCCCATGCCACACGAAGGTGCGCGGATGGTGCGCCCTTGCCGCACGATGGTAGTCGTATGGGGCGCGCATGCCGTACGATGGTACACGCATGTGGCACGCATGCCGCACGAAGGTGCGCACATGGGGCGCCCATGTCGCACGATGGTGCGCTCATCGGGCGCACATGCCGCGCGATGGTGCCCACATGTGGCCCGCATGCCGCACGATGGTGAGCTCATGGGGCGCCCACGCCGCATGAAGGTGCACGCATGGTGCGCCCTTGCCGCACGATGGTGCATGCATGTGGCCCGCATGCCGCACGATGGTGCGCGCATGGGGCGCCTATGCCGCACGAAGGTTCGCGCATGGTGCACCTTTGCCGCACGATGGTGCTTGCATGTGGCCCACATGCTACACGATGGTGCGCGCATGGGGCGCCCATGCGGCACGATGGTTCACGCATGTGGCCCTCATGCCGCACGAAGGTGCACGCATGGGGTGCCCGTGCCGCACGATATTGCGCTCAACTGGCGTGCGCTGGCCGCTCAAGGGGCGCTGTTGGGGCACTGTTGGGGCACTGTTGGGGCACAGCTGGGGGACGGTGGGGGTACACTTGGGGGACGATGGGGGATGTTAGGGGATGGCTTTGGAACTAGTAGGGGACGTTAGGCACGACGGGCAATGTTAAGCATTCAGGGGAATTGGGCATGCGAAATGTATTATGACACGAATGTAGACATTGATAATCTTGTACAAGTGGTTTCCGAATCTACGTAGTAGTCTTAACTTTTGCCTTGTCCGACAAACAGTTCGTCGCATTTGTGAGGCGAAATAGATTAATCGGCTTTGCCAATCCATCCAAAACAAAATGTAACGCCAAATATCATGTAAACTAATTAATTTATGAATTAATATAAATTTTCCTAGATTTTCTAGTATTTTTTGTAATTTTTCCCTATTTTTCGTAATTTTTAAATATTAAAAATTAATATTACGAAATAAATATTTTTGAATATCATTTAACAAATTAATGTATGAATTAATATAATTTTTTCTGAATTTTATACTATTTTTTTATGATTTTCTCCTATTTTTCGTAATTATTAAATATTAAAAATTATTTTTTCGAAATTTTTTTTTTAAAGCTTTTGGATATCATATGATATCAATAAGGAGCAAGTTGGGTACGTAGATCATGCCATATGGGGCCTTTTATAGTGTAAAACACCCATTATGAATCTCTGGCAAAATGTATGCTACTGCTGTCACTTGGGTTTTTGCATTTAAATGTATTATAGGGGGGTATGGGGGTGTCAAGCCTCCTGGTCGAGGGCCATGCGGGGGGACGTTGTGGGCACTTCGTGGCACATTGTGGGCTATATCGTGGGCTATATCGCGGGCAATATTGTGGGCGGGAATGCCTACCGAGTGAATCACGCCGAGGTAATACGTTGCATACCCGTGCGTTGGGGCCGTGCCACCCCCGCCCCGCGTCCCCTAGCATGTCCCTCGGCGCGGCACCAGGATGGCTAATGAGGAACGTGGTGGCTTCCCCAGCCCCTCATTATCCATCTTGGTGCCGCAACACCGTCGACGTCATTGGGATGGCTAATGAGGGGGCGAGTGGTTGCCCAAGCACAAAACTAGCCATCCCCATGCTGCAGGCTAGGTACACGTTGGGGGCCATTCCCGTCCCCCGATGTGTCATTGAGCCTGCGTGATGCACAATTCGCCTAGCACATGTAGCATTGTCTTTCGTTAAGAAATTACGCGAGCATTGCGATCAGACGATTGTTGATGCTTCAATGTCGTGGCGATCCAAGCACCATGCGGCCTTGAAGTTGTCCCCCGGTTGGTTCCGACGTGCCTGTGCGATGTGCGAATCGCCTAGCACACGACGCCTTGGTCCTCGTTGAGTCGTAATGCGACGGGCGTGGTCTAGTGTCGTGGCGATCCAAGCACCGCGTAGGTAGGAAGGTAGTTTTCTTGTCCCGTTCCGTGCATACGGGGGGACGGTGGGGGGCATGTGTCATGCGCGAATCGCCTAGCACATGTGGCATTGGCTTTCGTTAAGCAACGACGCGAGCGTTGCGATGAGACGATTGTTGATGCTTCAATGTCGTGGCGATCCAAGCACCATGCGGCCTTGAAGTCGTCCCCCGGTTGGTTCCGACGTGCCTGTACGATGCGCGAATCGCCTAGCACACGACGCCATGGTCCTCGCTGAGTCGTAATGCGACGGACGTGGTCTAGTGTCGTGGCGATCCAAGCACCGCGTGGGCAGGAAGGTATTTTTCTTGTCCCATTCCATGAATACAAATGCTTACGAAGGGACGTTGGGGGGCATGCGTGATGCGCGAATCGCCTAGCACATGTGGCATTGGCTTTCGTTAAGCAACGACGCGAGCGTTACGATGAGATGATTGTTGATGCTTCAATGTCGTGGCGATCCAAGCACCATGCGGCCTTGAAGTCATCCCCCGGTTAGTTCCGACGTGCCTGTGCGATGCGCGAATCGCCTAGCACACGACGCCATGGTCCTCGCTGATTCGTAATGCGACGGATGTGGTCTAGTGTCGTGGCGATCCAAGCACCGCGTGGGCAGGAAGGTAGTTTGCTTGTCCCGTTCCGTGAATACAAATGCATACAGGGGGGACGTTGGGGGCATGTGTGATGCGCGAATTTCCTAGCACATGTGGCATTGGCTTTCGTTAAGCAATGACGCGAGCGTTGTGATGAGATGATTGTTGATGCTTAAATGTCGTGGCGATCTAAGCACCATGCGGCCTTGAAGTCGTCTCCCAGTTGGTTCCGACGTGCCTGTGCGATGCGCGAATCGCCTAGCACATGACGCCATGGTCCTCGCTGAGTCGTAATGCGACGGACGTGGTCTAGTGTCGTGGCAATCCAAGCACCGCGTGGGCAGGAAGGTAGTTTGCCTGTCCCGTTCTGTGAATACAAATGCATACAGGGCGACGGTGGAGGGCATGCGTGATGCACGAATCGCCTAGCACATGTGGCATTGGCTTCCGTTAAGCAACGACGCGAGCGTTGCGATGAGATGATTGTTGATGCTTCAATGTCGTGGCGATCCAAGCACCGTGCGGCCTCGAAACCGTCCCTCGGTTGGTTCCGACGGGCCTGTACGATGCACGAATCGCCTAGCACACGATGCCATGGTCCTCGCTGAGTCGTAATGCGATGGACGTGGTCTAGTGTTGTGGTGATCCAAGAACCGTGTGGGCAGGAATGTAGTTTGCTTGTCCCGTTCCGTGAATACAGGTACATACAGGGGGACAGTGGGGGG
>CM075771.1:14133924-14136424 GCA_037974665.1 Ehretia macrophylla | reverse complement strand
TTGTCCGACACACAGTTCGTCGCATTTGTGAGGCGAAATAGATTAATCGGTTTTCCAATCCATCCAAAACATATTTTAACTCCAAATATCATGTAAACTAATTAATTTATGAATTAATATAAATTTTCCTGAATATTCTAGTATTTCTTGTGATTTTTCCTTATTTTTCATAATTTTTTAATATTTAAAATTAATTTTTTGAAATAAATATTTTTGAATATCATTTAACAAATTAATGTATGAATTAATATAATTTTTTCTCAATTTTCTACTATTTTTTTTGATTTTCTCCTATTTTTTGTAATTATTAAATATTAAAAAATATTTTTTCGAATTTTTTTTTAAGCATTTGGATATCATATGGTATCAATAAGGAGCAAGTTGGGTACGAATATCATGCCATATGGGGCCTTTTATAGTGTAAAACACCCATTATGAATCTCTGGCAAAATGTATGCTACAGCTGTCACTTGGGTTTTTGCATTTAAATGTATTATAGGGGGGTATGTGGTGTCAAGCCTCCTGGTCGAGGGCCATGAGGGGGGACGTTGTGGGCACTTCGTGGTACATTGTGGGCTATATCGTGGGCTATATCGTGGGCGAGAATGTCTACCGAGTGAATCACGCAGAGGTATTGCGTTGCATACCCGTGCGCTGGGGCCGTGCCACCCCCGCCTCGCGTCCCCCAGCATGTCCCGCGGCGCGGCACCAGGATGGCTGATGAGGAAAGTGGTGGCTTCCCTAGCCCCTCATTATCCATCTTGGTGCCGCAACACAGTCGACATCATTGGGATGGCTAATGAGGGGGCGAGTGGTTGCCCAAGCACAAAACTAGCCATCCCCGTGCTGCTGGCTAGGTTCACGTTGGGGGCCATTCCCGTCCCCTGATGTGTCATTGGGCCTGCGTGATGCGCGAATCGCCTAGCACATGTGGCATAGGCTTTTGTTAAGCAACGACGCGAGCATTGCGATGAGACGATTGTTGATGCTTCAATGTTGTGGCGATCCAAGCACCATGCAGCCTTGAAGTTGTCCCCCAGTTTGTTCCGACGTGCCTGTGCGATGCGTGAATCGCCTAGCACACGACGCCATGGTCCTCGCTGAGTCGTAATGCGACGGACGTGGTGTAGCGTGGTGGCGATCCAAGCCCCGCGTAGGCAAGAAGTTAGTTTGCTTGTCCCGTTCCGTGCATACGGGGGGACGGTGGGGGCATGCGTGATGCGCGAATCGCCTAGCACATGTGGCATTGGCTTTCGTTAAGCAACGACGCGAGCATTGCGATGAGACGATTGTTGATGCTTCAATGTCGAGGCGATCCAAGCACCATGCGGCCTTGAAGTCGTCCCTCGGTCGGTTCTGACATGCCTGTCCAATGCGCGAATCGTCTAGTACACGATGCCATGGTCCTCGCTGAGTTGTAATGCGACGGACGTGATCTAGTGTCGTGGCGATCCAAGCACCGCGTGGGCGGGAAGGTAGTTTGCTTGTCCCGTTCCATGAATACAAATGCATACAGGGGGATGGTGGGGGGCATGCGTTATGCGCGAATCGCATAGTACATGTGGCATTGGCTTTCGTTAAGCAACGACGCGAGAGTTGCGATGAGACAATTGTTGATGCTTCAATGTCGTGGCAATCCAAACACCATGCGGCCTTGAAGTCTTCCCCCAGGTGGTTCCGACGTGGCTGTGCGATGGGCGGATCGCCTAGCACACGATGCCATGGTCTACGCTGAGTCGAAATGCGACGGACGTGGTCTAGTATCGTGGCGATCCAAGCACCGCGTGGTCAGAAAGGTAGTTTGCTTGTCCCATTCTGTGAATACAAATGCATACAGGGGGACGGTGGGGGGCATGCGTGATGCGCGAATCACCTAGCACATGTGGCAATGGCTTTCGTTAAGCAACGACGCGAGCGTTGCGATGAGACGATTGTTGATGCTTCAATGCCATGGCGATCCAAGCACCATGCGGCCTTGAAGCCATCCCCCGGTTGGTTCCGACGTGCCTGTGCGATGCGCAAATCGCCTAGCACAGACGCCATGGTCCTCGCTGAGTCGTAATGCGACGGACGTGGTCTAGTGTTGTGGAAATCCAAGCACCGCGTGGGCAGGAAGGTAGTTTGCTTGTCCCGTTCTGTGTATACAGGTACATACAGGGGGACGGTGGGGGGCATGCGCGATGCGCGAATCACCTAGCATATGCGGAATTGGCTTTCGTTAAGCAACGACACGGGCGTTGCGATGAGACGATTGCTGATGCTTCAATGTCGATGCGATCCAAGCACGATGCGGCCTTGAAGCCATCCCTTGGTTGGTTCCGACAGGCCTGTGCGATGCACGAATCGCCTAGCACACGACGCCATGGTCCTCGCTGCGTCATAATATGACGGACATGGGCTAGTGTCGTGGCAATCCAAGCACCGCGTGGGCATGAAGGTAGTTTGCTTGTCCCTTTTCGTGTATACAGGTGCATACAGGGGGACAGTGGGGGGCATGCGC
>CM075771.1:14118924-14123924 GCA_037974665.1 Ehretia macrophylla | reverse complement strand
GCACGAAGGTGCGCACATGGGGCGCCTATGTCGTACGATGGTGCGCTCATCGGGCGCGCATGCCGCACGATGGTGCGCTCATATGGCCCACATGCCGCACGATGGAGCTCGCATGGGGCACCCATGCAACACGAAGGTGCGCGCATGATGCTCCCTTGCAGCACGATGGTGCACGCATCTGGCGCGCATGCAGCACGATAGTGCTTGCATGTGGCCCGCATGCTGCACGATGGTGCGTGCATGGGGCGCCCATGCCGCACGATCGTGCGCGCATGTGGCCCGCATGCCGCACGAAGGTGCGCGCATGGGGCGCCCATGCCGCACGATGGTGCGCATAACTGGCGCGCGCGGGCCGCTCATGGGGCGCTGTTGGGGCACTTTTGGGGCACTGTTGGGGCACGCCTGGGGCATTGTTGGGGTACAGCTGGGGGACAGTGGGGGTACACTTGGGGGACGGTGGCAGATGTTGGGGGATGACTTTGGCATTAGTAGGGGACATTGGGCACGATGGGCAATGTTAAGGATTCGGGGAAATTGGGCATGCGAAATGTATTATGACACAAATGTAGACATTGATATTCTTGTACAAGTGGTTTCCGAATCTACAAAGCAGTCTTAACCTTTGCCTTGTCCGACAAACAGTTCGTCGCATTTGTGAGGCGAAATAGATTAATCGGTTTCCCAATCCTTCCAAAACAAATTGTAACGCAAAATATCATGTAAACTAATTAATTTATGAATTAACATATATTTTCCTGAATTTTCTAGTATTTTTTGTGATTTTTCCCTATTTTTCAGAATTTTTTAATATTTAAAATTAATTTTTTGAAATAAATATTTTTGAATATCATTTAACAAATTAATGTGTGAATTAATATAATTTTTTTCTGAATTTTCTACTATTTTTTCTGATTTTCTCCTATTTTTCGTAATTATTAAATATTAAAAAATATTTTTTCGAAAATTATTTTTTTAAAGCAATTGGATATCATATGGTATCAATAAGGAGCAAGATGGGGAGGAAGAACAAGCCATAGGGGGCCTTTGATAGTGTAACACCCCCATTATGAATCTGTGGCAAAATTTATGCTACTTCTATCACTTGGGTTTTTGCATTTAAAAGCATTATAGGGGGGTATGTGGTGTCAAGTCTCCTAGTCGAGGGCCATGAGGGGCGACGTTGTGGGCACTTCGTGGTACATTGTGGGCTATATCGTGGGCTATATTGTGGGCTATATTGTGGGCGAGAATGTCTAGCGAGTGAATCACGCAGAGGTATTGCATTGCATACCCGTGCGCTGGGGCCGTGCCACCCCCGCCTCGCGTCCCCCAGCATGTCCCGCAGCGCGGCACCAGGATGGCTAATGAGTAACGTGGTGGCTTCCCTAGCCCCTCATTATCCATCTTGGTGCCGCAACACAGTCGACGTCATTGGGATGGCTAATGAGGGGGCGAGTGGTTGCCCAAGCACAAAACTAGCCATCCCCGTGCTGCCGGCTAGGTTCACGTTGGGGGCCATTCCCGTCCCCTGATGTGTCATTGGGCCTGCGTGATGCGTGAATCGTCTAGCATATGTGGCATTGGCTTTCGTTAAGAAACGACGCGAGTGTTACGATGAGACGATTGTTGATGCTTCAATGTCGTGGCGATCCAAGCACCATGCAGCCTTGAAGTTGTCCCCCGGTTTGTTCCGACGTGCCTGTGTGATGCGCGAATCGCCTAGCACACGGCGCCATGGTCCTCGCTGAGTCGTAATGCGACGGACGTGGTCTAGTGTCGTGGCAATCAAAGTACCGCGTAGGCAAGAAGTTAGTTTGCTTGTCCCGTTCCGTGCATACGGGGGGACGGTGGGGGGCATGCGTGATGCGTGAATCGCCTAACACATGTGGCATTGGCTTTCGTTAAGCAACGACGCGAGCATTGCGATGAGACGATTGTTGATGCTTCAATGTCGTGGCGATCCAAGCACCATGCGGCCTTGAAGTCGTCCCCCGGTCGGTTTCGACGTGCCTGTGCGATGCGCGAATCGCCTAGCACACGACGCCATGGTCCTCGCTGAGTCGTAATGCGACGGACGTGGTCTAGTGTCGTGGTGATCCAAGTACCGCGTGGGCGGGAAGGTAGTTTTCTTGTCCCGTTCCGTAAGTACAAATGCATACAGGGGGACGGTGGGGGGCATGCGTGATGCGCGAATCGCCTAGAAAATGTGGCATTGGCTTTCGTTAAGCAATGACGCGAGCATTGCGATGAGACGATTGTTGATGCTTCAATGTCGTGGCAAGCCAAGCACCATGCGGCCTTGAAGTCTTCCCCCAGTTTGTTCCGACGTGCCTGTGCGATGCACGTATCGCCTAGCACACGACGCCATGGTCCTCGCTGAGTCGAAATACGACGGACGTGGTCTAGTATCGTGGCGATCCAAGCACCGCGTGGGCAGAAAGGTAGTTTGCTTGTCCCAGTCTGTGAATACAAATGCATACGGGGGGACGGTGGGGGGCATGCGTGATGTACGAATTTCCCAGCACATGTGGCATTGGCTTTCGTTAAGCAACGACGCGAGCTTTGCGATGAGACGATTGCTGATGCTTCAATGTCTTGGCAATCCAAGCACCATGCGGCCTTGAAGCCGTCCCCCGGTTGGTTCCGACAGGCCTGTGCCATGTGAGAATCTCCTAGCACACGATGCCATATCCTCGCTGAGTCGTAATGCGAGGGACGTGGTCTAGTGTCGTGGCAATCCAAGTACCACGTAGGCAGGAAAGTAGTTTGCTTGTCCCGTTCCGTGTATACAGGTGCATACAGGTGGATGGTGGGGGGCATGCACGATGCGCGAATCGCCTAGCTTATGCGGCATTGGCTTTCGTTAAGCAACGACTCGAACGTTGCGATGAGACGATTGCTGATGCTTCAATGTCGTGGCGATCCAAGCACGATGCGGCCTTGAAGCCGTCCCTTAGTTGGTACCGACAGTCCTGTACGATGCACGAATTGCCTAGCACACGATGCCATGGTCCTCGCTGAGTCGTAATGCGACAGACATGGTCTAGTGTCGTGGTGATTCAAACACTGCGTAGGCAGGAAGGTAGTTTGTTTGTCCCGTTCTCTGTATACAGGTGCATACAAGGGGACAGTGGGGGGCATGCGTGATGCGCGAATCGCCTGTCATATGTGGCATTGGCTTTCATTAAGCAACGACGCGAGCATTGCAATGAGATGATTGCTAATGTTTCAATGTCGTGGCGATCCAAGCACCATGCGGCCTTGAAGCCGTCCCTTAGTTGGTTTCGACGGGCCTGTACGATGCGCGAATCGCCTAGCACACGACGCCATGGTCCTCGCTGAGTCGTAACGCGACTGACGTGGTCTAGTATCGTGGCGATCCAAGCACCGCGTGGGCAGGAAGGTAGTTTGCTTGTCCCATTCCGTGCATACGGGGGGACAGTGGGGGGCATGCGTCATGCGCGAATCGCCTAGCACATGTGTCATTAGCTTTCGTTAAGCAACGACGCGAGCGTTTCGATGAGACGATTGGTGATGCTTCAATGTCGTGGTGATCCAAGCACTATGTGGCCTTGAAGTCGTCCCCCAGTTGGTTCCGACGGGCTTGTGCGATACGCGAATCACCTAGCACACGGCGCCATGGTCCTCGCTAAGTCGTAATGCAACGGACGTGGTCTAGTGTCGTGGTGATCCAAGCACTGCGTAGGCAGGAAGGTAGTTTGCTTGTCCCGTTCTGTGCATACGGGGGGACGGTGGGGGGCATGCGTGATGCGCGAATCACCTAGTACATGTGGCATTTGCTTTCGTTAAACAACGATGCGAGTGTTACGATGAGACGATTGCAGATGCTTCAATGTTGTGGCGATCCAAGGACCATGCGACCTTGAAGCTGTCCCCTGGTAAGTTCAGACGTGCCTGTGCGATACGCGAATCGCCTAGCACACGACGCCATGGTCCTCGCTGAGTCGTAATGCGACGGACGTGGTCTAGTGTCGTGGCGATCCAAGCACCGCGTGGGCAGAAAGGTAGTTTGCTTGTCCCGTTCTGTGAATACAGGTGCATACAAGGGGACGGTGGGGGGCATGCGTGATGCACGAATCGCCTAGCACATGTGGCATTGGCTTTCGTTAAGCAACAATGCAAGAGTTGTGATGAGACGATTACTGATGCTTCAATGTCGTGGCGATCCAAGCCCCGTGTGGCCTCGAAGCCGTCGCTCGGTTGGTTCCGACGGGCGTGTGCGATGCGCAAATCGCCTACCACACGATTCCATGGTCCTCGCTGAGTCGTAATGCGACAAACGTGGTCTAGTGTCGTGGCGATCCAAGTATCGCGTGGGCAGGAAGGTAGTTTGGTTGTCCCGTTCCGTGCATAACAGTGCATACAGGGAGATGGTGGGGGGCATGCGTGATGCGCGAATCGCCTAACACATGTGGCATTGGCTTTCGTTAAGCAACGACACGAGGTTGCGATGAGACAATTGTTGATGCTTCAATGTCGTGGTGATCCAAGCACCGTGCGGCCTCGAAGCTGTCCCCTGGTGTGTTCCTATGGGCCTGCGCAATGTGCGAATCACCTAGTACACGACGCCATGGTCCTCATTGAGTTATAATGCGATGGACGTGGTCTAGTGTTGTAGCGATCCAAGCACTGCGTGGGAAGGAAAGTAGTTTTCTTGTCCCGTTCCGTGCATACGGGTGCATACAGGGGGATGGTGGGGGGTATGCGTGATGCGTGAATCACCTAGCACTTGTGGCATTGGCTTTCGTTAAGTGACAACACGAGCGTTACGATGAGACGATTGCTGATGCTTCAATGTCGTGGCGATCCAAGCACCGTGCTGCCTCGAAGCCGTCCCCTGGTGTGTTCTCATTGGCCTGCACAATGTGCGAATTGCCTAGCACACGACGCCATGGTCCTCGCTGAGTCGTAATGCGACGGACGTGGTCTAGTGTCGTGGCGATCCAAGCATCGCGTGGGTAGGAAGGTAGTTTGCTTGT
>CM075771.1:14093924-14103924 GCA_037974665.1 Ehretia macrophylla | reverse complement strand
CGCGCATGTGGCCCGCATGTCGAACGATGGTGCGCCCATTGGGCGCCCATGCCGCACGAAGGTGCGCCCATGGTGCGCGCATCTGGAGCGCATGCCGCACGATGGTGCGCGCATCTGGCGCGCATGCCGCACGATGGTGCTTGCATGTGGCCCGCATGCTGCACGATGGTGCGCGCATGGGGGGCTTATGCCGCACGAAGGTGAGCGCATGGGGCGCCCGTGCCGCACGATGGTGCACGCAAGTGGCACGCTCGGGCCTCTCAAGTGGCGCTGTTGCGGCACTGTTGGTGAACGGCTGGGGCACTATTGGGGCACAGCTGGGGGACGGTGGGGGTACACTTGGGGGACGATGGGGGATGTTGGGCGACGGCTTTGGCACTAGTAGGGGACGTTGGGCATGACAGGCAGTGTTAAGCATGCATTCTGGGGAATTGGGCATGCGAAATGTATTATGACACGAATGTAGACATTGATATTCTTGTACAAGTGGTTTCCGAATCTACGAAGTAGTCTTAACTTTCGCCTTGTCCGACAAACAATTCGTTGCATTTGTGAGGCGAAATAGATTAATCGGTTTCCCAATCCATCCAAAACAAATTGTAACGCCAAATATCATGTAAACTAATTAATTTATGAATTAATATAAATTTTCCTAAATTTTCTAGTTTTTTTTTTTTCCTTATTTTTCATAAGTTTTAAATATTAAAAATTAATTTTTCGAAATAAATATTTTTGAATATCATTTAACAAATTAATGTTTGAATTAATACAATTTTTTCTGAATTTTCTACTATTTTTTCTGATTTACTCCTATTTTTCGTAATTATTAAATATTAAAAAGTATTTTTCAAAATTTTTTTTAAGCATTTGGATATCATATAATATCAATAAGGAGCAAGTTGGGTACGAAGATCATGCCATATGGGACCTTTTATAGTGTAAAACACCCATTATGAATCTCTAGCAAAATGTATGCTACTGCTGTCACTTGGGTTTTTGCATTTAAAGGTATTATAGGGGGGTATGTAGTGTCAAGCCTCCTTGTCGAGGGCCATGCGGGGGGACGTTGTGGGCACTTTGTGGCACATTGTGGGCTATATCGTGGGCTATATTGTGGGTAGGAATGCCTACCGAGTGAATCACGCCGTGGTATTGCGTTGCATACCCGTGCGTTGGGGCCGTGCCACCCCAGCCCCGCGTCCCCCAGCATGTCCCTCGGCGCGGCACCAGCATGTCCCTCAGTGCGTTGCGATGAGACGATTGCTGATGCTTCAATGTCGTGGCGATCCAAGCATCGTGTTGCCTCAAAGTCGTCGCCCGGTGTGTTCCTATGGGCCTGCGCGATGCGCGAATCGCCTATCACCCGACGCCATGGTCCTTGCTGAGTCGTAATGCGATGGACGTGGTCTAGTGTCGTGGTGATCCAAGCACCGTGCGGGCAGGAAGGTAGTTTTCTTGTCCCGTTCCGTGCATACGGGTGCATACAGGGGGACGGTTGCGGGCATGCGTGATGCGCGAATCACCTAGCACTTGTGGCATTGGCTTTCGTTAAGTGACGACACGAGCATTGCGATGAGATGATTGCTGTTGCTTTAATGTCGTGGCAATCCAAGCACCGTGCGGCCTTGAAGCCGTCCCCCAGTGTGTTCCTATGGGCCTGCGCGATGCGCGAATTACATAGCAC
This sequence comes from Ehretia macrophylla, assembly GCA_037974665.1. Lineage (NCBI taxonomy): Eukaryota > Viridiplantae > Streptophyta > Magnoliopsida > Boraginales > Ehretiaceae > Ehretia > Ehretia macrophylla. The sequence goes on along the minus strand of CM075771.1, from coordinate 14,102,240 downwards.
ACGACGCCATGGTCCTCGCTGAGTCGTAATGCGACGGACGTGGTCTAGTGTCATGGCGATCCAAGCACCGCGTGGGCAGGAAGGTAGTTTTCTTGTCCTGTTCCATGTATACGGGTACATACAGGGGACGGTTGCGGGCATGCGTGATGTGCGAATCGCCTAGCACTTGTGGCATTAGCTTTCAATAAGTGACGACACGAGCGTTGCGATGAGATGATTGCTGATGCTTCAATGTCGTGGCGATCCAAGTATCGTGTTGCCTCGAAGCCGTCCCCCGATGTGTTCCTATGGGCCTGCGCGATGCGCGAATCGCCTAGCACACAACGCCATGGTCCTCGTTGAGTCGTAATGCGAGGAACGTAGTCTAGTGTCGTGGCGATCCAAGCAACGCGTGGGCAGGAAGGTTGTTTTCTTGTCCCGTTCCGTGCATACGGGTACATACAGGGGGACGGTTGGGGGCATGCGTGATGCGCGAATCGCCTAGCACTTGTGGCATTGGCTTTCATTAAGTGACGACACGAGCGTTGCGATGAGACGATTGCTGATGCTTCAATGTCCTGGCGATCCAAGCATCGTGATGCCTCGAAGCCGTCCCCAGGTGTGTTCCCACTGGCCTGCGCGATGCGCGAATCGCCTAGCACACGACGCCATGGTCCTCGCTGAGTCGTAATGCGACGGACGTGGTCTAGTGTCGTGGCGTTCCAATCACCGTAAGGGCAGTAAAGTAGTATGGTTGTCCCGTTCCGTGAATACAAATGCATGCGGTGGGTCGGTGGGGGGCGTGCGTGATGGGCGAATAGCCTAGCACATGTGGCATTTGCTTTCCTTAAGCGACCACGCGAGCGTTGCGATGAGACGATTGTTGATGCTTTAATGTTGTGGCGATCCAAGCACCGTGTGTCCTCAAAGCCGTCCACCGGTGTGTTCCTACTGGCCTGCGTGAATCGCCTAGCACATGATGCCATGGTCCTCGCTGAGTTGTAATGCGACGGACATGGTCTAGTGTCGTGGCGATCCAAGCAACGCGTGGGTATGAAGGTAGTTTTCTTGTCCCGTTCCATGCATATGGGTGCATACAGGGGGACGGTTGGGAGCATGCGTGATGCGCGAATAGCCTAGCACTTGTGGCATTGGATTTCGTTAAGTGACGACACGAGCATTGCGATGAGATGATTGCTGATGCTTCAATGTCGTGGCGATCCAAGCATCGTGCTGCCTCGAACCCGTCACCCGGAGTGTTCCCACTGGCCTAAGCGATGCGCAAATCGCCTAGCACACGATGCCATGGTCCTCACTGAGTCGTAATGCGACGGACGTGGTCTAGTGTCGTGGCGATCCAAGCACCACGTGGGCAGGAAGGTAGTTTTCTTGTCCCATTCCGTGGATACTGGTGCATACAGGGGGACGGTTGGGGGCATGCGTGATGCGCAAATCGCCTAGCACTTGTGGCATTGGCTTTCGCTAAGTGACGACACCAGCGTTGCGATGAGACGATTGCTGATGCTTTAATGTCGTGGCGATCCAAACATCGTGCTGCCTCGAAGCCGTCCCCCGATGTGTTCCCATTGGCCTGAGCGATGCGTGAATCGCCTAGCACACGATGCCATGGTCCTCGCTGAGTCGTAATGCGACGGACGTGGTCTAGTCTCGTGGCGATCCAAGCACCGCGTGGGTAGGAAGGTAGATTGCTTGTCCCATTCCGTGAATACAAATGCATACGGGGGGACGGTGGGGGGCATGCGTCATGCGCGAATCGCCTAGCACATGTGGCATTGGCTTTCGTTAAGCAACGACGCGAGCGTTGCGATGAGACGATTGTTGATGCTTCAATGTCGTGGCAATCCAAGCACCATGCGGCCTTGAAGTCGTCCCCCGGTTGGTTCCAACATGCATGTAAGATGCGCTAATCGCCCAGCACACGACGCCATGGTCCTCGCTGAGTTGTAATGCGACGGACGTGGTCTAATGTCGTGGCGATCCAATCACCGCGTGGGCAGGAAGGAAGTTTGCTTTTCCCGTTCCGTGAATACAAATGCATACAGGGGGATGGTGGGGGGCATGCGTGATGCGCGAATCGCCTAGCACATGTGGCATTGGCTTTCGTTAAGCAACGACGCAAGCGCTGCGATGAGATGATTGTTGATGCTTCATTGTCGTGGCGATCCAAGCACCATGCGGCCTTGAAGCCTTCCCTCGGTTGGTTCCGACGTGCCTGTGCGATGCGCGAATCGCCTAGCACACGACTCCATGGTCCTCGCTGAGTCGTAATGTGACGGATGTGGTCTAGTGTCGTGGCGATCCAAGCATCGCGTGTGCAGGAAGGTAGTTTGCTTGTCCCGTTCCGTGAATACAGGTGAATATAGGGGGATGGTGGGAGGCATGCGTGATGCGCGAATCGCCTAGAACATGTGGCTTTGGCTTTCGTTAAGTAACGACGCGAGCGTTGCGATGAGACGATTGCTAATGCTTCAATGTCGTGGCGATCCAAGCACCGTGCGGCCTCGAAGCCGTCCCCCGGTGTGTTCCTACGGGCATGCGCGATGCGCCAAACGCCTAGCACGCGACGCCAAGCGCCTCACTGAGTCGTAATGCGGCGGACGTGGTCTAGTGTCGTGGTGATCCACGCACCAAGTGGGCAGGAAGGTAGTTTTCTTGTCCCGTTCCGTGCATACGGGTGCATACGGGGGGACGGTTGTGGGCATGCGTGATGCGCGACTCGCCTAGCACTTGTGGCATTGGCTTTCGTTAAGTGACAACACGAGCGTTGCGATGAGAGGATTGCTAATGCTTCAATGTCGTGGCGATCCAAGCATCGTGTTGCCTCGAAGTCGTCCCCCGGTGTGTTCCTATGGGCCTGCGCGATGCGCGAATCGCCTAGCACACAACGCCATGGTCCTCGCTGAGTCGTAATGCGACGGACGTGGTCTAGTGTTGTGGTGATCCAAGCAACGCGTCGGCAGGAAGGTAGTTTTCTTGTCCCGTTCCGTGCATACGGGTGCATACAGGGGGACGGTTGGGGGCATGCGTGATGTGCGAATCGCCTAGCACTTGTGCCATTGGCTTTCGTTAAGTGACGACACGAGCGTTGCGATGTGATGATTGCTGATGCTTCAATGTCGTGGCGATCCAAGCATCGTGCATCCTCGAAGCCGTCCCCCGGTGTGTTCCTAGTGGCCTGCGCGATGCGCGAATCACCTAGTACACGACGCCATGGTCCTCGCTGAGTCGTAATGCGACGGACGTCGTCTAATGTCGTGGCAATCCAATCACCGCGTGGGCAAGAAGGTAGTATGCTTGTCCCGTTTCGTGAATACAGGTGCATACAGGGGGATGGTAGGGGGCATGCGTGATGCACGAATCGCCTAGCACATGTGGTATTGGCTTTCGTTAAGTAACGACGCGAGCGTTGCGATGAGACGATTGCTAATGCTTCAATGTGGTGGCGATCCAAGCACCGTGCGGCCTCGAAGTCGTCCCCCGATGTGTTCCTATGGGCCTGTGCGATGCACAAATTGCCTAGCAAACGACGCCATCGTCCTCGCTGAGTCGTAATGCGACGGACGTGGTCTAGTGTCGTGGTGACCAAGCACCACGTGGGCAGGAAGGTAGTTTTCTTAACCCGTTCCGTGCATACGGGTGCATACAGGGGGACGGTTGCGGGCATGCGTGATGCGCGAATCGCCTAGCACTTGTGGCATTGGCTTTCGTTAAGTGACGACACGAGCGTTGCGATGAGACCATTGCTGATACTTCAATGTCGTGGCGATCCAAGCATCGTGTTGCCTCGAAGTCGTCCCCCAGTGTGTTCCTATGGGCCCCCGCGATGCGTGAATCACCTAGCACACGACCTCATGGTCCCCGCTGAGTCGTAATCGGACGCACGTCTTCTAGTGTCGTGGTGATCCAAGCACCGCGTGGGCAGGAAGGTAGTTTTCTTGTCCCGTTCCGTGCATACGGTTGCATACAGGGGGACGGTTGCGGGCATGCGTGATGCGCGAATCGCCTAGCACTTGTGGCATTGGCTTTCGTTAAGCGACGACACAAGCATTTCGATGAGATGATTACTGTTGCTTCAATGTCGTGGCGATCCAAGCATCGTGTTGGATCGAAGCCGTACCCCGGTGTATTCTTATGGGCCTGCGCAATGCGCGAATCGCCTAGCACACGACGCCATGGTCCTCGTTGAGTCGTAATGCGACAGACGTGGTCTAGTGTCGTGGCGATCCAAGCACCGCGTGGGTAGGAAGGTAGTTTGCTTGTCCCGTTCCGTGAATACAGGTGCATACAAGGGGATGGTGGGGGGCATGTATGATGGGCGAATCGCCTAGCACATGTGGCATTGGCTTTCGTTAAGCAACGACGCGAGCGTTGCGATGAGACGATTGTTGATGCTTCAATGTCGTGGCGATCCAAGCACCATGCGGCCTTGAAGTCGTCCCCCGGTTGGTTTCGACGTGCTTGTACGATGCGCGAATTGCCCAGCACACGACGCCATGGTCCTCGCTGAGTCGTAATGCGACGGACGTGGTCTAGTGTCGTGGTGATCCAATCACTGCGTGGGCAGGAAGGTAGTTTGCTTGTCCCATTCCGTGAATACAAATGCATACAGGGGGACGGTGGGTGGCATGCGTGATACGCGAATTGCCTAGTACTTGTGGCATTGGCTTTCGTTAAGTGACGACACGAGTGTTGCGATGAGATGATTGCTGATGCTTCAATGTCGTGGCTATCCAAGCATCGTGTTGCCTCAAAGCCGTCCCCCGGTATGTTCCTATGGGCCTGCGCGATGCGCGAATCGCCTAGCACACGACGCCATGGTCCTCGCTGAGTCGTAATGCGACGGACGTGGTCTAGTGTCGTGGCGATCCAAGCACCGCGTGGGCAGGAAGGTAGTTTGCTTGTCCCGTTCCGTGAATACAAGTGCATACAGGGGGATGGTGGGGGGCATGCGTGATGCCTGAATTGCCTAGTACATGTGGCATTGGCTTTCGTTAAGTAATGACGCGAGCGTTGCGATGAGATGATTGCTAATGCTTCAATGTCGTGGCGATCCAAGCACCGTGCGGCCTCGAAGCCGTCCCCCGGTGTGTTCCTTTGGGCCTGCGCGATGTGCGAATCACCTAGCACAGGACGCCATGGTGCTCGCTGAGTCGTAATACGACGGACGTGGTCTAGTGTCGTGGTGATCCAAGCACCGCGTGGGCAGGAAGGTAGTTTTCTTGTCCCGTTCCGTGCATACAAGTGCATACAGGGGGACGGTTGCGGGCATACGTGATGCGCGAATCGCCTAACACTTGTCGCATTGGCTTTCGTTAAGTGATGGCACGAGCGTTGCTATGAGACGATTGCTGATGCCTCAATATCGTGGCGATCCAAGCATGGTGTTGCCTCAAAGTCGTCCCCCGGTGTGTTCCTATGGGCCTGCGCGATGCGAGAATCGCCTAGCACACAACGCCATGGTCCTCGCTGAGTCGTAATGCGACGGACGTGGTCTATTGTCATGGCGATCCAAGCAACGCGTGGGCGGGAAGGTAGTTTTCTTGTCCCGTTTCGTGCATACAGGTGCATACAGGGCGACGGTTGGGGGCATACGTGATGCGCGAATCGCTTAGCACTTGTGGCATTGGCTTTCATTAAGTGACGACACGAGCGTTGTGATGAGACGATTGCTGATGCTTCAATGTCGTGGCGGTCCAAGCATCGTGCTGCCTCGAACCAGTCCCCCGGGGTATTCCCACTGGCCTGTGCAATGCGCGAATCGCCTATCACACAACGCCATTTTCCTTGCTGAGTCGTAATGCGACGGACGTGGTCTAGTGTCGTGGCGATCCAAGCGCCGCGTGGGCAGGAAGTCCGCTTTCGGTTGGTACCTCAGTTGCGTGAAATCGGTGCATGGTCAGGCACCACGAAGTAGGCCCTTAAGCTTGCGACCTATGGCCTGGTCATGCACCTTGTGCTGGTCCCGTCCCGTGTCCCTCATAAATTCTTCATGCCTAGCGGTGCGTGCTCGGGCCATCTCGTCGATTCCGTTCACTTGAAGGGCATCGTTTGCCTAGACGGTAGGGCAGTTACCGGCTTGGTGGTCTGGGCATAGCGAACGTGATAGCGCGTGAGTGGTGGTCGGCTTGTGTGGGTCAATTGGATCCCTGCTTGAGCAGCGACGTCCGCCCCTGCTTGTCTCTTCATTCGCGGGCCGAGTGCTTATGTTGCCTCGGTCGGTATGTCGGTTTCCTGTGTTGCATACCTTGAAAGAAGGCAGTCCAAAGTCACATCGTCCATCTTTTACCTTACGTCTGCCTCCGTGGACGATGTGGGGCGAACCCCTAAGCACGTCCCGTGATCCACGCTGCTCAATCCAACAAGTGCGGCACACGTGGCCCGTGTGGCGTCGCTTGATCTCTCGGATGCGGCACACCATGACAGTATGGGGTCCTTGGCCTCTCTTTGCCTGAAATCTCCCTTCGTCGCCAATCGCGTACGACGGTCGTGCGCTCATCTCGAGCCGTCGACCCTTAGGGGACGATGTGCCACGTACGATGCCGGCGTCGGTGAGGAATGCTACCTGGTTGATCCTGCCAGTAGTCATATGCTTGTCTCAAAGATTAAGCCATGCATGCGTAAGTATGAACTAATTCAGACTGTAAAACTGCAAATGGCTCATTAAATCAATTATAGTTTGTTTGATGGTATCTACTTCTCGGATAACCGTAGTCATCCTAGAGCTAATACGTGCAACAAACCCCGACTTCTAGAAGGGATGCATTTATTAGATAAAAGGTCGACGCGGGCTCTGCCCGCTGCTACGATGATTCATGATAACTCGACGGATCGCACGGCCCTCGTGCCGGCGACGCACCATTCAAATTTCTGCCCTATCAACTTTCGATGGTAGGATAGTGGCCTACTATGGTGGTGATGGGTGACGGAGAATTAGGGTTCGATTCCGGAGAGGGAGACTGAGAAACGGCTACCATATCCAAGGAAGGCAGCAGGCGCGCAAATTACCCAATCCTGACACGAGGAGGTAGTGACAATAAATAACAATACCGGGCTCAAAGAGTCTGGTAATTGGAATGAGTACAATCTAAATCCCTTAACGAGGATCCATTGGAGGGCTAGTCTGGTGCCAGCAGCCGCTGTAATTCTAGCTCCAATACCGTATATTTAAGTTGTTGCAGTTAAAAAGCTCGTAGTTGGACTTTGGGATGGGTCGGCCGGTCCGCCTCAGGTGTGCACCGGTCGTCTCGTCCATTCTGCCAGCGATGCGCTCCTGGACTTAACTGGCCGGGTCATGCCACTGGCGCTGTTACTTTGAAGAAATTAGAGTGCTCAAAGCAATCTTACGCTCTGTATACATTAGCATGGGATAACATTATAGGATTTCGATCCTATTGAGTAGGCCTTTGGGATCGGAGTAATGATTAATAGGGACAATCGGGGGCATTCGTATTTCATAGTCAGAGGTGAAATTCTTGGATTTATGAAAGATGAACAACTGTGAAAGCATTTTCCTAGGATGTTTTCATTAATCAAGAACGAAAGTTGGGGACTCGAAGACGATCATATACTGTCCTAGTCTTAACCATAAACGATACCGACCAGAGATTGGTGGATGTTGCTTTCAAGACTTCGCGGCACCTTATGAGAAATCAAAGTTTTTGGGTTCCGAGGGGAGTATGGTTGCAAGGCTGAAACTTAAAGTAATTGATGGAAAGGCACAACCACGAATGGTGCCTGCGGCTTAATTTGACTCAACACGGGGAAACTTACCAGGTCCAGACATAGTAAGGATTTGACAGACTGAGAGCTCGTTCTTGATTCTATGGGAGGTGGTGCATGGCCGTTCTTAGTTGGTGGAGCAATTTGTCTAGTTAATTTCATTAACGAACGAGACCTCAGCCTGCTAACTAGCTATGCGAAGGTATCCCTCCGCAGCTAGCTTCTTATAGGGACTACGACCTTTTAGGCCGCGGAAGTTTGAGGCAATAATAGGTCTGTGATGCCCTTAGATGTTCTGGGCCGCACGCGCGCTACACTAATGTATTCAACGAGTCTATAGCCTTGGCCGACAGGCCCGGGTAATCTTTGAAATTTCATCGTGATGGGGATAGATCATTGCAATTGTTGGTCTTGAATGAGGAATTCCTAGTAAGCGCGAGTCATCAGCTCGCGTTGACTATGTCCCTGCCCTTTGTACACACCGCCCGTCGCTCCTACCGATTGAATGATCCGGTGAAGTGTTCGGATCGCGGCGACGTAGGCGGTTCGCTGCCCGCGACGTCGCGGGAAGTCCACTGAACCATATCATTTAGAGGA
>CM075771.1:14061424-14088924 GCA_037974665.1 Ehretia macrophylla | reverse complement strand
CGTGGGCAGGAAGGTACTTGTCCCGATCCATGCATAAGGGTGCATACAGGGGGACGGTGGGGGCCATGCATGATGCGCAAATCGCCTAGCACTTTTGGCATTGGCTTTCGTTAAGCAACGACGCGAGCTTTGTAATGAGACGATTGCTGATGCTTCAATGTCGTGGCAATCCAAGCATCGTGTTACCTCGAAGCCGTCCCCCAATATGTTCCTATGGGCCTGCGCGATGGGCGAATCGCCTTGAACACAACGCCATGGTCCTCGCTGAGTCGTAATGCGATGGACGTGGTCTAGTGTCGTGGTGATCCAAGCACTGTGTGGGCAGGAACGTAGTTTTCTTGTCCCGTTCCGTGCATACGGGTACATACAGGGGGACGGTTGGTGGCATGCGTGATGCGAATCGCCTAGCACTTGTGGCATTGGCTTTCGTTAAGTGACGACAAGAGCATTGCGATGAGACAATTGTGGTTTCTTCAATGTCGTGGCGATCCAAGCATCGTGTTGCCTCGAAGCCGTCCCCCGGTGTATTCCTATGGGCCTGCGCGATTCACGAATCGCCTAGCACACGATGCCATGGTCCTCGCTGAGTCGTAATGCGACATACGTGGTCTAGTGTCGTGGCGATCCAAGCACCGAGTGGGCAGGAAGGTAGTTTGCTTGTCCCGTTCCGTGAATACAGGTGCATACAGGGGGATGGTGGGGGGAATGCGTGATGCGCTAATCGCCTAGCACATGTGGCATTGGCTTTCGTTATGTAACGACGCGAGCGTTGCGATGAGATGATTGCTAATGCTTTAATGTCGTGGCGATCCAAGCACCGTGCGGCCTCGAAGCCATCCCCCGGTGTGTTCCGATGGCCCTGCGCAATGCGCGAATCGCCTAGCACACGATGCCATGGTCCTCGCTGAGTCGTAATGCGACGGACGTGGTCTAGTGTCGTGGTGACCCAAGCACCGCATGGGTGGGAAGGTAGTTTGCATGTCCCGTTCCGTGAATACAGGTGCATACAGTGGGATGGTGGGGGGCATGCGTGATACGCGAATCGCCTAGCACATGTGGCATTGGCTTTTGTTAAGTAACGATGCGAGCGTTGCGATGATACGATTGTTAATGCTTCAATGTCGTGGCGATCCAAGCACCTTGCGGCTTCGAAGCCGTCCCCCGGTGTGTTCTTATGGGCCTGCGCGATGCGCGAATCGCTTAGCACACGACGCCATGGTCCTCGCTGTGTCGTAATGCGACGGATGTGGTCTAGTGTCGCGGTGATCCAAGCACCGCGTGGGCAGGAAGATAGTTTTCTGGTCCCGTTCCGTGCATACGGGTGCATAAAGGGGGACGGTTGCAGGCATGCGTGATGCGCGAATCGCCTAGCACTTGTGGCATTGGCTTTCGTTAAGTGACGACACGAGCATTGCGATGAGACAATTGCTATTGCTTCAAAGTCGTTGCGATCCAAGCATCGTGTTGCCTCGAAGCCGTCCCCCGGTGTATTCCTATGGGCCTGCGCGATTCACGAATCGCCTAGCACACGATGCCATGGTCCTCGCTGAGTCATAATGCGACAGATGTGGTCTATTGTCGTGGCGATCCAAGCACCGTGTGGGTAGGAAGGTAGTTTGCTTGTCCCGTTCCGTGAATACAGGTGCATACAGGGGGATGGTGGGGGGCATGCGTGATGCGCGAATCGTCTAGCACATGTGGCATTGGCTTTCGTTAAGTAACGATGCGAGCGTTGTAATGAGATGATTGTTAATGCTTCAATGTCATGGCGATCCAAGCAACGTGCGGCCTCGAAGCCGTCCCCCGGTGTGTTCCTATGGCCCTGCACGATGTGCGAATCACCTAGCACACGATGCCATGGTCCTCGCTGAGTCGTAATGTGACGGACGTGGTCTAGTATCGTGGTGACCCAATCACCGCATGGGCAGGAAGGTAGTTTGCTTGTCCCGTTCCGTGAATACAGGTGCATACAGGGGGATGGTGGGGGGCATGCGTGATACGCGAATCGCCTAGCACATGTGGCTTTGGCTTTCGTTAAGTAACGACGCGAGCGTTGCGATGATACGATTGTTAATGCTTCAATGTCGAGGCGATCCAAGCACCTTGCGGCCTCGAAGCCGTCCGCCGGTGTGTTCCTATGGGCCTGCGCGATGCACGAATCGCTTAGCACAGGACGCCATGGTCCTCGCTGTGTCGTAATGCGACGGACGTGGTCTAGTGTCGTGGTGATCCAAGCACCACGTGGGCAGGAAGGTAGTTTTCTGGTCTCGTTCCGTGCATAGGGTTGCATAAAGGGGGACGGTTGCGGGCATGCGTGATGCGTGAATCGCCTAGCACTTGTGGCATTAGCTTTCGTTAAGTGACGACACGCGCGTTGCGATGAGACGATTGCTGATGTTTCAATGTCGTGGCGATCCAAGTATCGTGTTGCCTCGAAGCCGTCCCCCGGTGTGTTCCTATGGGCCTGCGCGATGTGCGAATCGCCTAGCACACAACGCCATGGTCCTCGCTGAGTCGTAATACGGTTGTCGTGGCCTAGTGTCGTGGCGATCCAAGCAACGCGTGGGCAGGAAGGTAGTTTTCTTGACCCGTTCCGTGCATACGGGTGAATACAGGGGGACGGTTGGGGGCATGCGTGATGCGCCAATCGCGTAGCACTTGTGGCATTGGCTTTCGTTAAGTGACGACACGAGCGTTGCGATGAGACGATTGCTGATGCTTCAATGTCGTGGCGATCCAAGCATCGTGCAGCCTCGAAGCCGTCCCCCTGTGTATTCCCAGTGGCCTGCGCGATGCGCGAATCGCCTAGCATACGACGCCATGGTCCGCGCTGAATCGTAATGCGACGAACGTGGTCTAGTGTCGTGGTGATCCAAGCACCGCGTGGGCAGGAAGGTAGTTTTCTTGTCCCGTTCCGTGCATACGGGTGCATACAGGGGGACGGTTGCGGGCATGCGTGATGCGCAAATCGCCTAGCACTTGTGGCATTGGCTTTCGTTAAGTGAAGACACGAGCGCTGCGATGAGACGATTACTGATGCTTCAATGTCGTGGCGATCCAAGCATCGTGTTGCCGTGAAGCCGTCACCCGGTGTATTCTTATGGGCCTGCGTGATGCGCGAATCACCTATCACACAACGCCATGGTCCTCACTGAGTCGTAATGCGACGGACGTGGTCTAGTGTCATGGCGATCCAAGCAACGGGTGGGCAGGAAGGTAGTTTTCTTGTCCTGTTCCGTTCATACGGGTGCATACATGGGGACGGTTGGGGGCATGCGTGATGCGCGAATCACCTAGCACTTGTGGCATTTGCTTTCGTTAAGTGACGACACGAGCGTTGCAATGAGACGATTGCTGATGCTTCAATGTCGTGGCGATCCAACCATCGTTAAGCCTCGAAGCCGTCCCCCGGTGTGTTCCCAGTGGCATGCGCGATGCGTGAATCGCCTAGCACACGATGCCATGGTCCTCGCTGAGTCGTAATGCGACGGACGTGGTCTAGTGTCGTGGTGATCCAAGCACCGCGTGGGCAGGAAGGTAGTTTGCTTGTCCGGTTCCGTGAAGAAAGGTGCATACAGGGGGATGGAGGGGAATGCGTGATGCACGAATCGCCTAGCACATCTGGCATTGGCCTTCGGTAAGTAACGATGCGAGCGTTGCGATGAGATGATTGCTAATGCTTCAATGTCGTGGCGATCCAAGCACTGTGTGGCCTCGAAGCCGTCCCCCGGTGTATTCCTATGGGCCTGCGCGATGCGCGAATCGCCTAGCACACGACGCCATGGTCCTCGTTGTGTCGTAATGCGACGGACGTGGTCTAGTGTCGTGGTGATCCAAGCACCGCGTGGGCAGGAAGGTAGTTTTCTTGTCCCGTTCCGTGCATACGGGTGCATACAGGGGGACGGTTGTGGGCATGTGTGATGCGCGAATCGCCTAGCACTTGTGGCATTGGCTTTTGTTAAGTGACGACACGAGCGTTGCGATGAGACGATTGCTATTGCTTCAATGTCGTGGCGATCCAAGCATCGTGTAGCCTCGAAATCGTCCCCCAGTGTTTTCCTATGGGCCTGCACCATGCGCGAATCGCCTAGCACACAACGCCATGGTCCTCGCTGAGTCGTAATGCGACGGACATGGTCTAGTGTCTTGGTGATCCAATCACCGCGTGGGCAGGAAGGTAGTTTGCTTGTCCCGTTTCGTGAATACAGGTGCATACAGAGGGATGGTGGGGGGCATGCGTGATGTGCTAATCGCCTAGCACATGTGGCATTGACTTTCGTTAAGTAACGACGCGAGTGTTGCGATGAGACGATTGCTAATGCTTCAATGTCGTGGCGATCCAAGCACCGTGCGGTCTCGAAGCCGTCCCCCGGTGTGTTCCTATGGGCCTGCGCAATGCGCGAATCGCCTAGCACACGACGCCATGGTCCTCGCTGTGTCGTAATGCAACGGACGTGGTCTAGTGTCGTGGTGATCCAAGCTCCGCGTGGGCAGGAAGGTAGTTTTCTTGTCCCGTTCCGTGCATATGGGTGCATACAGGGCGACAGTTATGGGCATGCGTGATGCGCGAATCGCCTAGCACTTGTGGCATTGGCTTTCGTTAAATGACGACACGAGCGTTGCGATGAGGTGATTGCTGATGCTTCAATGTCGTGGCGATCCAAGCACCGTGCGGCCTCGAAGCCGTCCCCTGGTATGTTCCTATGGGCCTGCACGATGTGCGAATCGCCTAGTACACAACGCCATGGTCCTCGCTGAGTCATAATGCGAGAGACATGGTCTAGTGTCATGGCGATCCAAGCACCGCGTGGGCAGGAAGGTAGTTTTCTTGTCCCGTTCCGTGCATACGGGTGCATACAAATGGGCCGGTTGGGGGCATGCGTGATGCGCGAATGGCCTAGCACTTGTGGTATTGGCTTTCGTTAAGTGACGACACGAGCATTGCGATGAGACAATTGTTGTTTCTTCAATGTCGTGGCGATCCAAGCATCGTGTTGCCTCGAAGCCGTCCACCGGTGTATTCCTATGGGCCTGAGCGATGCGCGAATTGCCTAGCACACGACGCCATGGTCCTCGCTGAGTCATAATACGACAGACGTGGTCTAGTGTCGTGGCGATCCAAGCACCGAGTAGGCAGGAAGGTAGTTTGCTTGTCCCGTTCCGTGAATACAGATGCATACAGGGGGATGGTGGTGGGCATGCGTGATGCGCGAATCGCCTACCACATGTGGCATTCGCTTTCGTTAAGTAACGACGCGAGCGGTGCGATGAGACGATTGCTAATGCTTCAATGTCGTGGCGATCCAAGCACCGTGCGGCCTCGAAGCCGTCCCCCGGTGTGTTCCTTTGGGCCTGCGCGCTGCACGAATTACCTAGCACACGAGGCCATGGTCCTCGTTTAGTCGTAATGCGATGGACGTGGTCTAGTGTCGTGGTGACCCAAGCACCGCGTGGGCAGGAAGGCAGTTTGCTTGTCCCGTTCCGTGAATACAGGTGCATACAGGGGGATGGTGGTGAGCATGCGTGATGCGCGAATCACCTAGCACATGTGGCATTGGCTTTCGTTAAGTAACGACGCGAGCGTTGCGATGAGACGATTGCTAATGCTTCAATGTCGTGGCGATCCAGGCACCGTGCGGCCTCGAAGCCATCCCCCGGTGTGTTCCTATGGGCCTGCGGGATGCTCGTATCGCCTAGCACACGACGCCATGGTCCTCGCTGTGTCGTAATGCGATGGACGTGGTCTAGTGTCGTGATGATCCGAGCACCGCGTGGGCAGGAAGGTAGTTTTCTTGTCCCGTTCCGTGCATACGGGTGCATACAGGGGGACGGTTGTGGGCATGCGTGATGCGCGAATCGCCTAGCACTTGTGGCATTGGCTTTCGTTAAGTGATGACACGAGCGTTGCGATGAGACGATTGCTGATGCTTTAATGTCGTGGCGATCCAAGCATCGTGTTGCCTCGAAACCGTCCCCCTGTGTGTTCCTATGGGCCTGCGCGATGCGCGAATCGCCAAGCACACAACGCCATGGTCCTCGGTGAGTCGTAATGCGACAGAGATAGTCTAGTGTCATGGTGGTCCAAGCACCGTGTGGGATGGAAGGTAGTTTTCTTGTCCCGTTCCTTGCATACGGGTGCATACAGAGGGACGGTTTGGTGCATGTGTGATGCGCCAATCGCCTAGCACTTGTGGCATTGGCTTTTGTTAAGTGACGACATGAGCATTACGATGAGACAATTGATGTTGCTTCAATGTCTTGGCGATCCAAGCCTCGTGTTGCCTCGAAGCCGTCCCCCGATGTATTCCTATGGTCCTGCGCGATGCGCGAATCGCCTAGCACACGACGCCATGGTCCTCGCTGAGTTGTAATGCGACAGACGTGGTCTAGTGTCATGGCGATCCAAGCACCGAGTGGGCAGGAAGGTAGTTTGCTTGTCCCGTTCCGTGAATACAGGTGCATACAGGGGGATGGTGAGGGGCATGCGTGATGCGCGAATCGTCTAGCACATGTGGCATTGGCTTTCGTTAAGTAACGACGTGAGCGTTGCGATGAGATGATTGCTAATGCTTCAATGTCGTGGCGATCCAAGCACCGTGCGGCCTCGAAGCCGTCCCCCGGTGTGTTCCTATGGGCCTGCGCGAATCGCCTAGCACACGACGCCATGGTCCTCGCTGTGTCGTAATGCGACGGACGTGGTCTAGTGTCGTGGTGATCCAATCACCGCGTGGGCAGGAAGGTAGTTTTCTTGTCCCGTTCCGTGCATACGGGTGCATAAAGGGGGACGGTTGTGGGCATGCGTGATGCGCGAATCGCCTAGCACATGTGGCATTGGCTTTCGTTAAGTATCGACGCTAGCGTTGCGATGAGACGATTGTTAATGCTTCAATGTCGTGGTGATCCAAGCACCGTGCGGCCTCGAAGCTGTCCCCCGGTGTGTTCTTATGGGCCTGCACGATGCGCGAATCGCCTAGCACACGACGCCATGGTCCTCGCTGTGTCATAATGCGACGGATGTGGTCTAGTGTCGTGGTGATCCAAGCACCGCGTGGGCAGGAAGGTAGTTTTCTTGTCTCGTTC
Source organism: Ehretia macrophylla (assembly GCA_037974665.1). Lineage (NCBI taxonomy): Eukaryota > Viridiplantae > Streptophyta > Magnoliopsida > Boraginales > Ehretiaceae > Ehretia > Ehretia macrophylla. The sequence continues at coordinate 14,081,844 of CM075771.1, read as the reverse complement.
CGTGCATACGGGTGCATACAGGGTGACGGTTATGCGCATGCGTGATGCGCGAATCGCCTAGCACTTGTGGCATTGGCCTTCGTTAAGTGACGACACGAGCGTTGCGATGAGACGATTGCTGATGCTTCAATGTCGTGGCGATCCAAGCATCGTGTTGCCTCGAAACCGTCCCCCAGTGTGTTCCTCTGGGCCTGCGCGATGCGCGAATCTCCTAGCACACAACGCTATGGTCCTCGAAGAGTCGTAATGCGACGGACATGGTCTAGTGTCGTGGTGATCCAAGCACCGTGTGGGCAGGAAGGTAGTTTTCTTGTCCCGTTCCGTGCATACGGGTGTATATAGGGGGACGGTTGGGGGCATGCGTGATGCGCGAATCGCCTAGCACTTGTGGCATTGGCTTTCGTTAAGTGACGACACGAGCATTGCGATGTGACAATTGTTGTTGCTTCAATGTCGTGGCGATCCAAGCATCGTGTTGCCTCGAAGTCGTCCCCCGGTGTATTCCTATGGGCCTGTGCGATGCGCGAATCGCCTAGCACACGACGCCATGGTCCTCGCTGAGTCGTAATGCAACATACGTGGTCTAGTGTCGTGGCGATCCAAGCACCGAGTGGGCAGGAAGGTAGTTTGCTTGTCCTGTTCTGTAAATACAGGTGCATACAGGGGGATGGTGGTGGGCATGCGTGATGCGCGAATCGCCTAGCACATGTGGCATTGGCTTTCGTTAAGTAACGTTGCGAGCGTTGCGATGAGACGATTGCTAATGCTTCAATGTCGTGGCGATCCAAGCACCGTGCGGCCTCGAAGCCGTCCCCCGGTGTGTTCCTTTGGGCCTGCGCGCTGCACGAATTGCCTAGCACACGACGCCATGGTCCTCGTTGCGTCGTAATGCGAGGAACGTGGTCTAGTATCGTGGCGATCCAAGCACCGCGTGGGTAGGAAGGTAGTTTGCTTGTCCCGTTCCGTGAATACATGTGCATACAGGGGGATGGTGGGGGGCATGCGTGATGCGCGAATCGCTTAGTACATGTGGCATTGGCTTTCGTTAAGCAACGACTCGAGCGTTGCGATGAGACGATTGCTGATGCTTCAATGTCGTGGCGATCCAAGCACCATGTTGTCTCGAAGCCGTCCCCCGGTGTGTTCGTATGGGCCTGCGGGATGCTCGTATCGCCTAGCACACGACGCCATGGTCCTCGCTGTGTCGTAATGCGACGGACGTGGTCTAGTGTCGTGATGATCCGAGCACCGCGTGGGCTGGAAGGTAGTTTTCTTGTCCCGTTCCGTGCATACGGGTGCATACAGGGGGATGGTTGTGGGCATGCGTGATGCGCGAATCGCCTAGCACTTGTGGCTTTGTCTTTCGTTAAGTGACGACATGAGCGTTGCGATGAGACGATTGCTGATGCTTCAATGTCGTGGCGATCCAAGCATCGTGTTGCCTCGAAACCGTCCCCCTGTGTGTTCCTATGGGCCTGCGCGATGCGCGAATCGCCTACCACACAACGCCATGGTCCTCGCTGAGTCGTAATGTGATAGAGATGGTCTAGTGTCGTGGTGATCCAAGCACCGTGTGGGATGGAAGGTAGTTTTCTTGTCCCGTTCCGTGCATATGGGTGCATACAGGGGGACGGTTTGGGGCATGCGTGATGCGCCAACCGCCTAGCACTTGTGGCATTGGCTTTCGTTAAGTGACGACATGAGCATTACGATGAGACAATTGATGTTGCTTCAATGTCTTGGCGATCCAAGCCTCGTGTTGCCTCGAAGCCGTCCCCCGATGTATTCCTATGGGCCTGCGCGATGCGCGAATCGCCTAGCACACGACGCCATGGTCCTCGCTGACTCGTAATGCGACAGACGTGGTCTAGTGTCGTGGCGATCCAAGCACCGAGTGGGCAGGAAGGTAGTTTGCTTGTCCCGTTCCGTGAATACAGGTGCATACAGGGGGATGGTGAGGGGCATGCGTGATGCGCGAATCGTCTAGCACATGTGGCATTGGCTTTCGTTAAGTAACGACGTGAGCGTTGCGATGAGATGATTGCTAATGCTTCAATGTCGTGGCGATCCAAGCACCGTGCGGCCTCGAAGCCGTCCCCCGGTGTGTTCCTATGGGCCTGCGCGAATCGCCTAGCACACGACGCCATGGTCCTCGCTGTGTCGTAATGCGACGGACGTGGTCTAGTGTCGTGGTGATCCAAGCACCGCGTGAGCAGGAAGGTAGTTTTCTTATCCCGTTCCGTGCATACGGGTGCATAAAGGGGGACGGTTGTGGGCATGCGTGATGCCGAATCGCCTAGCACATGTGGCATTGGCTTTCGTTAAGTAACGACGTGTGCGTTGCGATGACACGATTGTTAATGCTTCAATGTCGTGGCGATCCAAGCACCGTGCGGCCTCGAAGCTGTCCCCCGGTGTGTTCTTATGGGGCCTGCACGATGCTCGAATCGCCTAGCACACGACGCCATGGTCCTCGCTGTGTCATAATGCGACGGACGTGGTCTAGTGTCGTGGTGATCCAAGCACCGCGTGGGCAGGAAGGTAGTTTTCTTGTCTCGTTTCGTGCATACGGGTGCATACAGGGTGACGGTTGTGCACATGCGTGATGCACGAATCGCCTAGCACTTGTGGCATTGTCCTTCGTTAAGTGACGACACGAGCGTTGCGATGAGACGATTGCTGATGCTTCAATGTCGTGGCGAACCTAGCATCGTGTTGCCTCGAAACCGTCCCCCAGTGTGTTCCTATAGGCCTGCACGATGCGCGAATCTCCTAGCACACAACGCCATGGTCATCGAAGAGTCGTAATGCGACGGACATGGTCTAGTGTCGTGGTGATCCAAGAACCGTGTGGGCAGGAAGGCAGTTTTCTTGTCCCGTTCCGTGCATACGGGGGTATACAGGGGGACGGTTGGGGGCATGCGTGATGCGCGAATCGCCTAGCACTTGTGACATTGGCTCTCGTTAAGTGACAACACGAGCATTGCGATGAGACAATTGTTGTTGCTTCAATGTCATGGCGATCCAAGCACCGTGCTACCTCGAAGTCGTCTGACGGTGTGTTCCTATGGGCCTGCACGATGCGCAAATTGCCTAGCACATGACGCCATGGTCCTCGCTGAGTCGTAATTCAACGGACGTGGTCTAGTATTATGGTGATGCAAGCACCGTGTGGGCAAGAAGGTAGTTTGCTTGTCCCGTTCTGTGCATACGGGTGCATACAAGGGGATGGTGGTGGGCATGCGTGATGCGCGAATCGCCTAGCACATGTGGCATTGGCTTTCGTTAAGTAACGTTGCGAGCGTTGCGATGAGACGATTGCTAATGCTTCAATGTCGTGGCGATCCAAGCACCGTGCGGCCTCGAAGCCGTCCCCCGGTGTGTTCCTTTGGGCCTGCGCGCTGCACGAATTGCCTAGCACACGACGCCATGGTCCTCGTTGCGTCGTAATGCGATGGACGTGGTCTAGTGTCGTGGTGACACAAGCACCGCGTGGGCAGGAAGGCAGTTTGCTTGTCCCGTTCCGTGAATACATGTGCATACAGGGGGATGGTGGGGGGCATGCGTGATGCGCGAATCGCCTAGCACATGTTGCATTGGCTTTCGTTAAGTAACAACGCGAGCGTTGCGATGAGACGATTGCTAATGCTTCAATGTCATGGCGATCCAAGCACCGTGCGGCCTCGAAGCCGTCCCCCGGTGTGTTCATATGGGCCTGCGCGATGCGCGTATCGCCTAGAACACGACGCCATGGTCCTCGCTTTGTCGTAATGCAATGGACGTGGTCTAGTGTCGTCATGATCCGAGCACCGCGTGGGCAGGAAGGTAGTTTTCTTGTCCCGTTCCGTGCATACGGGTGCATACAGGGGGACGGTTGTGGGCATGCGTGATGCGCGAATCGCCTAGCACTTGTGGCATTGGCTTTCGTTAAGTGATGACACGAGCGTTGCGATGAAAGGATTGCTTATGCTTCAATGTCGTGGTGATCCAAGCATCGTGTTGCCTCGAAACCGTCCCCCTGTGTGTTCCTATGGGACTGCGCGATGCGCGAATCGCCTAGCACACAACGCCATGGTCCTCGCTGAGTCGTAATGCGACAGAGATGGTCTAGTGTCGTGGTGATCCAAGCACCGTGTGGGATGGAAGGTAGTTTTCTTGTCCCGTTCCGTGCATACGAGTGCATACAGGGGGACGGTTTGGGGCATGCGTGATGCGCCAATCGCCTAGCACTTGTGGCATTGGCTTTCGTTAAGTGAGGACACGAGCATTGCGATGAGACAATTGTTGTTGCTTCAATATCGTGGCGATCCAAGCATCGTGTTGCCTCGAAGCCGTCCCCCGATGTATTCCTATGGGCCTGTACGATGTGCGAATCGCCTAGCACACGATGCCATGGTCCTCGCTGAGTCGTAATACAACGGACGTGGTCTAGTGTCGTGGTGATCCAAGCACCGCGTGAGCAGGAAGGTAGTTTGCTTGTCCCATTCCGTGCATACGAGTGCATACAGGGGGATGGTGAGGGGCATACGTGATGCGCGAATCGCCTAACACATGTGGGATTGGCTTTCATTAAGCAACGACGCGGGCGTTGCGATGAGATGATTGCTGATGCATCAATGTCGTGGGGATCCAAGCACCGTGCGGCCTCGAAGCTGTTCCCAGGTGTATTCCCACTGGCCTGTGCGATGCGCAAATCGCCTAGCACACGACGCCATGGTTCTCGCTGAGTTGTAATGCGACAGACATAGTCTAGTGTCGTGGTGATCCAAGCACCGCGTGGGCAGGAAGGTAGTTTTCTTGTCCCGTTTCGTGCATACGGGTGCATAAAGGGGGACGGTTGTGGGCATGCGTGATGCGCGAATCGCCTAGCACATGTGGTATTGGCTTTCGTTAAGTAACGACGTGAGCGTTGCAATGAGACGATTGTTAATGCTTCAATGTCGTGGCGATCCAAGCACAGTGCGGCCTCGAAGCTGTCCCCCGGTGTGTTCTTATGGGCCTGCACAATGCGTGAATCGCCTAGCACACGACGCCATGGTCCTCGCTGTGTCATAATGCGACGGACGTGGTCTAGTGTCGTGGTGATCCAAGCACCGCGTGGGCAGGAAGGTATTTTTCTTGTCCCGTTCCGTGCATACGGGTGCATACAGGGTGACGGTTGTGCGCATGCGTGATGCGCGAATCGCCTAGCACTTGTGGCATTGGCGTTCATTAAATGACGACACGACCTTTGCGATGAGACGATTGCTGATGCTTCAATGTCGTGGCGATCCAAGCATCGTGTTCCCTCGAAACCGTCCCCCAGTGTGTTCCTATGGGCCTGCACGATGCGCGAATCGCCTAGCACACAACGCCATGGTCCTCGCTGAGTCGTAATGCGACGGATGTGGTCTAGTGTCGTGGTGATCCAAGTACCGTGTGGGTAGGAAGGTAGTTTTCTTGTCCTGTTTCGTGCATACGGGTGCATACAGGGGGACAGTAGAGGGCATGCGTGATGCGCGAATCGCCTAGCACACGTGGCATTGGCTTTCGTTAAGTGACGACACGAGCATTGCGATGAGACAATTGCTGTTGCTTCAATGTCGTGGCAATCAAAGCATCGTGTTGCCTCGAAGCCGTCCCCCGGTGTATTCCTATGAGCCTGTGCGATGTGTGAATCGCCTAGCACACGACGCTATGGTCCTCGCTGAGTCGTAATGCAACGGACATGGTCAAGTGTCATGGCGATCCAAGCACCGTGTAGGCAAGAAGGTAGTTTGCTTGTCCCGTTCCGTGAATACAGGTGCATACAGGGGGATGGTGGGGGGCATGTGTGATGCGCAAATCGCCTAGCACATGTGGCATTGGCTTTTGTTAAACAACGACACGAGCGTTGCGATGAGACGATTGCTGATGCTTCAATGTCGTGGTGATCCAAGCACCGTGCGGCCTTGAAGCCATCCCCCGATGTGTTCCTATGGGCCTACGCGATGCGCGAATCGCCTAGTACACGACGCCATAGTCCTCGCTGAGTCGTAATGCGATGGACGTGGTCTAGTGTCGTGGTGATCAAAGCACCGTGTGGGCAGGAAGGTAGTTTGCTTGTCCCGTTCCGTGCATACGGGTGCATACAGGTGGACGGTGGGGGGCATGCGTGATGTGCGAATTGCCTAGCACATGTGGCATTAGCTTTCGTTAAGTGACGAGACGAGCGTTGCGATGAGACGATGGCTAGAGCTTCAATGTCATGGTGATCCAAGCACCGTGCTGCCTTGAAGTCGTTCGACGGTGTTTTCCTATGGGCATGCACGAATCGCCTAGCACACGACGCTATGGTACTCGTTGAGTTGTAATGCGACAGACGTGGTCTAGTGTCGTGGCGATCCAAGCACCACGCAGGCAGGATGGTAGTTTGCTTGTCCCGTTCCGTGAATACGGGTGCATACAGTTGGATGGTGGGGGGTATGCGTGATGCGCGAATCGCCTAGCACATGTGGCATTGGCTTTCGTTAAGCAATGACGCGAGCGTTGCGATGAGACGATTGCTAATGCTTCAATGTCATGGTGATCCAAGCGCCATGCGGCCTCGAACCCGTCCCCCGGTGTGTTCCTTTGGGCCTGCGCGCTGCGCGAATTACCTAGCTCACGACTCCATGGTTCTCGTTGAGTCGTAATGCGACGGACGTGGTCTAGTGTCGTGGTGACGCAAGCACCGCGTGGGCAGGAAGGCAGTTTGCTTGTCCCGTTCCGTGAATACATGTGCATACAGGGGGATGGTGGGGGGCATGCATGATGTGCGAATCGCCTAGCACATGTGGCATTGGCTTTCGTTAAGTAACGACGCGAGCTTTGCGATGAGATGATTACTAATGCTTCAATGTCGTGGCGATCCAAGCACCGTGCGGCCTCGAAGCCCTCCCCCGGTGTGTTCCTATGGGCCTGCGCGATGCGCGAATCGCTTAGCACACGACGCCATGGTCCTCGTAGTGTCGTAATGCGACGGACGTGGTCTAGTGTCGTGGTGATCCAAGCACCGCGTGGGCAGGAAGGTAGTTTTCTTGTCCCGTTCCGTGCATACGGGTGCATACAGGGGAACGGTTGTGGGCATGCGTGATGCGCGATTCGCCTAGCACTTGTGGCATTGGCTTTCGTTAAGTGACGACATGAGTGTTGCGATGAGACGATTACTGTTGCTTCATTGTCATGGCGATCCAAGCATCGTGTTGCCTCGAAACCGTCCCCCAGTGTGTTCCTATGGGACTGCGCGATGCACGAATCGCCTAGCACACAACGCCATGGTCCTCGCTGAGTCGTAATGCGACGGACATGGTCTAGTGTCGTGGTGATCCAAGCACCGTGTGGGCAGGAAGGTAGTTTTCTTGTCCCATTCCGTTCATACGGGTGCATACAGAGGGACGGTTGGGGGCATGCGTGATGCGCGAATAGCTTAGCACTTGTGGCATTGGCTTTCGTTAAGTGATGACACGAGCATTGCGATGAGACAATTGCTGTTGCTTCAATGTCGTGGCGATCCAAGCATCGTGTTGCCTCTAAACCGTCCCCCGGTGTATTCCTATGGGCCTGCGCGATGCGTGAATCGCCTAGCACACGACGCCATGGTCCTCGCTGAGTGGTAATGCGACATCGTGGTCTAGTGTCGTGGCGATCCAAGCACCGAGTGGGCAGGAAGGTACTTTGCTTGTTCGGTTCTGTGAATACAGGTGCATACAGGGGGATGGTGGGGGGCATGCGTGATGCGCGAATCGCCTAGCACGTGTGGCATTGGCTTTCGTTAAGTAACGATGCGAGCATTGTGATGAGACAATTGCTGATGCTTCAATCTCGTGGCGATCCAAGCACCGTGCTGCCTCGAAGCCGTCCCCCGGTGTGTTCCTTTGGGCCTGCGCGTTGCGCGAATTACCTAGCACACGACGCCATGGTCCTCGTTGAGTCGTAATGCGACGGACGTGGTCTAGTGTCGTGGTGACCCAAGCACCGCGTGGGCAGGAAAGTAGTTTGCTTGTCCCGTTTCGTGAATATAGGTGCATGCAGGGGGATGGTGAGGGGCATGCGTGATGCGTGAATCGCCTAGCACATGTGGCATTGGCTTTCGTTAAGTAACGACGCCAGCGTTGCGATAAGACAATTGTTAGTGCTTCAATGTCGTGGCGATCCAAGCACCGTGCGGCCTCGAAGCCGTCCCCCGGTGTGTTCTTATGGGCCTGCGCGATGGGTGAATCGCCTAGCACACGACGCCATGGTCCTCACTGTGTCGTAATGCGACGAACGTGGTCTAGTGTCATGGCGATCCAAGCACAGCGTGGGCAGGAAGGTATTTTTTTTGTCCCGTTCCGTGCATACGGGTGCATACAGGGGGACGGTTGTGGTCATGCGTGATGCGCGAATCGCCTAGCACTTGTGGCATTGGCTTTCGTTAAGTGACGATACGAGCGTTGCGATGAGTCGATTGCAGATGCTTCAATGTCGTGGCGATCCAAGCATCGTGTTGCCTCGAAACCGTCCGCCAGTGTGTTCCTATGGGCCTGCGCGATGCGCGAATCTCCTAGCACACAACGCCATGGTCCTCGCTGAGTCGTAATGCGACGGACATGGTCTAGTGTCGTGGTGATCCAAGCACCGTGTGGGCAGGAAGGTAGTTTTCTTGTCCCGTTCTGTGCATACGGGTGCATACAGGGGGACGGTTGGGGGCATGCGTGATGCGCGAATCGCCTAGCACTTGTGGCATTGGCTTTCGTTAAGTGACGACACGAGCATTGCGATGAGACAATTGCTGTTTTTTCAATGTCGTGGCGATCCAAGCATCGTGTTGCCTCGAAGCCGTCCCCCGGTGTATTCCTATCGGCCTGCACGATGTGCGAATCGCCTAGCACACTACGCCATGGTCCTCGCTGAGTCGTAATGCGACAGACGTGGTCTAGTGTCATAGCGATCCAAGCACCGAGTGGGCAGGAAGGTAGTTTGCTTGTCCCGTTCCGTGAATACAGGTGCATACAGGGGGATGGTGGGGGGCATGCGTGATGCGCGAATCGCCTAGCACATGTGGCATTGGCTTTCGTTAAGTAACGACGCGAGCGTTGCGATGAGACGATTGCTAATGATTCAATGTCGTGGCGATCTAAGCACCGTGCGGCCTCGAAGTCGTCCCCCTGTGTGTTCCTTTGGGCCTGCGCGCTGCGCAAATTACCTAGCACACGACGCCATGGTCCTCGTTGAGTCGTAATGCGACGGACGTGGTCTAGTGTCGTGGTGACCCAAGCACCGCGTGGGCAGGAAGGTAGTTTGCTTGTCCCGTTCCGTGAATACAGGTACATGCAGGGGGATGGTGGGGAGCATGCATGATGCGCGAATCGCTTAGCACTTGTTGCATTGGCTTTCGTTAAGTGACGACACGAGCATTGCGATGAGACGATTGCTGTTGCTTCAATGTCGTGGCGATCCAAGCACCGTGCGGCCTCGAAGCCGTCCCCCGGTGTGTTCCTATGGGCCTGCGCGATGCGTGAATCGCCTATCACACGACGCCATGGTCCTCGCTGAGTGGTAATGCGACGGACGTGGTCTAGTGTCCTGGTGACCCAAGCACCGCGTGGGCGGGAAGGTAGTTTGCTTGTCCCGTTCTGTGACTACAGGTGCATACAGGAGGATGGTGGGGGGCATGCGTGATACGCCAATCGCCTAGCACATGTGGAATTGGCTTTCGTTAAGTAACGACGCGAGCGTTGCGATGAGACGATTGTTAATGCTTCAATGTCGTGGCGATCCAAGCACCTTGCGGCCTCGAAGCCGTCCCCCGGTGTGTTCCTATGTGCCTGCGCGAATTGCTTAGCACACGACGCCATGGTCCTCGCTGTGTCGTAATGCGACGGGCGTGGTCTAGTGTCGTGGTGATCCAAGCACCGCGTGGGCAGGAAGGTAGTTTTCTGGTCCCGTTCCGTGCATACGGGTGCATAAAGGGGGACGGTTGCGGGCATGCGTGATGCGCGAATCGCCTAGCACTTGTGGCATTGGCTTTCATTAAATGACGACACGAGCGTTGCGATGAGACGATTGCTGATGCTTCAATGTCGTGGCGATCCAAGTATCGTGTTGCCTCGAAGCCGTCCCCCGGTGTGTTCCTATGGGCCTGCGTGATATGCGAATCGCCGAGCACACAACGCCATGGTCCTCGCTGAGTCGTAATACGACGGCCGTGGCCTAGTGTCGTGGCGATCCAAGAAACGCGTGGGCAGAAGGTAGTTTTCTTGTCCCGTTCCGTGCATACGGGTGAATACAGCGGGACGGTTGGGGGTATGCGTGATGCACGAATCGCCTAGCACTAGTGGCATTGGCTTTCGTTAAGTGACGACATGAGCGTTGCGATGAGACGATTGCTGATGCTTCAATGTCGTGGCCATCCAAGCATCGTGCAGCCTCGAAGCCGTCCCCCGGTGTATTCCCAATGGCCTGCGCGATGCACGAATCGCCTAGCACACGATGCCATGGTCCTCGCTGAGTCGTAATACGACGGATGTGGTCTAGTGTCGTGGCGATCCAATCACCGCGTGGGCTGGAAGGTAGTTTGCTTGTCCCGTTTCGTGAATACAGGTGCATAAAGGGGGATGGTAGGGGGCATGCGTGATACGCGAATTGTCTAGCACATGTGGCATTGGCTTTCGTTAAGTAACGACGCGAGCGTTGCGATGAGACGATTGCTAATGCTTCAATGTCGTGGCGATCCAAGCACTGTGAGGCCTCGAAGCCGTCCCCTAGTGTGTTCTTATGGGCCTGGACGATGTGCGAATCGCCTAGCACACGATGCCATAGTCCTCGCTGAGTCGTAATGCGACGGACGTGGTCTAGTGTCGTGGTGATCCAAGCACCGTGTGGGTAAGAAGGTAGTTTTCTTGTCCCGTTCCGTGCATACGGGTGCTTACAGGGGGACGGTTGCAGGCATGCGTGATGCTCTAATCGCCTAGCACTTGTGGCATTGGCTTTCGGTAAATGACGACACGAGTGTTGCGATGAGACGATTGCTGATGCTTCAATGTCGTGGCGATCCAAGCATCGTGTTGCCTCGAAGCCGTCCCCCGGTGTGTTCTTATGGGCCTGCGCGATGCGCGTATCGCCTAGCACACGACGCCATGGTCCTCGCTGTGTCGTAATGCGACGGACGTGGTCTAGTGTCATGGCGATCCAAGCAACGCGTGGGCAGGAAGGTAGTTTTCTTGTTCCGTTCCGTGCATACGGGTGCATACTGGGGGACGGTTGGGGGCATGCGTGATGCGCGAATCGCCTAGCACTTGTGGCATTGGCTTTCGTTAAGTGACGACACGAGCGTTGCGATGAGACGATTGCTGATGCTTCAATGTCGTGGCGATCCAAGCATCGTGCATGTGAGGCCTGACCCCGAATAACGTGCCTTACCTCGATTTGTGTGCCTTAGACCTAGAACTGTATGGCTAACCTTGGATTTCGTATCCTATCTTAATTTTCGTGCATGTCTCGTCGTACGAGCCTTGACCTAGAATTGTGTGCCTTAATCCTCGATATACATGCGATACCTAGATAAACGCGCCATGACCTAGTTTTATGTGCGAGACCTCAATTTGCATGTGTGTCTTCGTTTCGTGTGCATTAACCTTGAACTGCGTGCTTTAACCTAGGTTTAAGAGTCGTACCTCAATTTACGTGCATTGTATTGAATTACATGCCTTGTATTGGTTTACGTACATTTGCCTAGGGTTGCGTGCATTTGCATTAGAATCTGTGCATTTATCTTGAAGTACGTTCATTAGTCTTGAAGTTCGTGTCTTACCTCGTAGTTCGTGTCTACCTCGTAATTCGTGCTTTAGACCTAGGAATCCGTGCCACCACGTTAATCAAGAAAGAATCCTATACAATCCACTAACCAATATTATATTCCTAATTCAAATCTCTACAAAACCCACTAACTATAAAATATTCTATTCTACCCAACATTCTCTTACACATGTCATAACTTTTGCTTATCCTAGACACTTTAAACTAAACCTATGCACTTCTCTCTCTCTCCTCACATGCCTAAACACTATTTTAATGCAACCAATTCAGATTTTTAGCATACTACACGTTTTTTTGACACTACATGCACAATTCAAAGTCAAACAAGACCATACATGCATATAAGTGTTCATTTTATATACTAAAGCATTCCTAAACCCTAAACCACCTTTTTGCTAACTCCCAAGCACTCCTCTTGCACTCCTAATCCACCTAAGCACCCTTAGATTATAGTATATTCAAGACAAGGCAGAATTCTTCCCACAACAACAAACACCACACGATTAAACCTAGTCAAACCCCTAGACAAGCTCTTACACACACTCTAACCCCCAATGCCCCTTTTTCCTAAGCCCTAAACTACCCCATGATTATTCCCCTACACCTCACACACTCCCAAGAAGCATATTTTTCAGATTTGAAGTCCCAAGAACCGTTGCAAACAAGGCCAATTCAGCCAAGGCCATACAATCAAAACTAGACAACAATAAATCACTAGTTTCATTTTCTTTTGTTGTCTTCTCTCTCTTAGCCTTAGCTCTCAAAATCTCTCTCTCTCTCCATGATTTCTCACTGCCTCTTACACTTAAGAGGCTGACCAAACCATTTAGCCAAGGTAGGAGACCTCCAAGACCCGAGCAAGCAAGCTACTACACGACACAAACTCATCTAGGGCTATCCACGGCTTAGGTAAGGTGTCCTTGTTTCCTTTTATGTTCCTTTCTATTTCTATTGGATATAAGCTCATACATGTCTTCCATAGTCATTAGCAAAGCCAAATATTAAGGTAGAGGCAAGGAAAGGCACTCTCAAAGCAAGAACCAAGCACTTAGGGCACACCGAGCCATTTTCACAAGCATTTGTGCATCTTCTTGTTGAATTGCAAAGGTGAGGGTTAAAACCTTTTGAAAACTCTTTAAAAACTCACATGCATGCTCATAAATGTGTGTATTTCTTCTGTACTTGGGATATATGGTCGTTCATAAGCTTAAACAACCATGCATGGCAAGATCTTGGCTTGAAAATGATGCTAGGTGAAGTCGAAATGGATGACAGCTCTCTGACCAGTCTGTTCGAGGTAAGTTGAGCTAAGCAAATGATGTTGAAAATGCTTGAAAATTAGTGGGTGACTAGTTTGGACAGTTTTGAACATTTTTCCTAGAAATAGGTCGAAGCTAATTTTGACACTAAGGTCCTCAAAATGGCAAATCATTAAAATGTGACCAAATCTGGAAATCTGGAAAAATGAATCAGGTTTTGGCAGATGCACTGACCTTGTGGAACGAACCATATTTGACTTAGTAAATGTTGTCCAAAATGCATAAAAATTGGTGCGCTTCTATATTTTTCAGTTCTGGACAACTTTGTCAGAAATGGACCAAGGCTAAAACTGACCCTAAGGATCTCAAAAACGACAATTTCTGAAAAGTATGCAAATCTGGACAGTTTTGAGCTATTCCACTGTTTCGGCAATATCTAATGATCCAGAACTCCAATTGATGCAAGGTTTGTTTCTGATTTTATTTAACTTGTTAAGCTTTAATTTGACATCTTATTCACTGGATTTGGAGATTTTTTGGTTATCCTATTGATTGTGAGAAAACAGCCTATTGCAGTAAAGGTTTCACTTAGCTATATGCTTGGAAAATTGATGTAACCTCTCTTGTGGTACTAATTGCTTGGAATTGTGGTGTTGGAATGTTGTGTGGACTGTTTTGGGTACTTGAGGATGTTTGAATTGAATGATTCATGACTTGAGAATGATTTTGAGTTGACTTAGGGTTTAATCACGCGGTTAAGCATGAAACGGAAACCCTAATGACTAGGTAGTCTTGCTAAGTGTTGATCATTTGGATATTGTGTGGAAATTATATGCTTAGTGGGCTGCCCGTTAATGTCTTATAACTTCAAATGTGATTTTGACCATTGCATGCTGACAAATAAGCTTTTCTTGCACCCGAACCCATGATTGATGTCATTGCATGTTGAATAATCTTATCACTTGATTACGTGAACTTTGAAATGAGTTATATGGCTTGACTTGCATGTGTTACATGGCTGCCCGTTTAATGTTCATATGACTTTATGTGTTTTACAAGTAAAATTTCATGTCAAGCATGCCTCGTTCGTTTACTTGGCAATATGTGATCTTGAAATTGTCCGGAGGCAACCTACTTTGTTGTCCTCCTACTGTGATATATTACCTGTTTTATCGTGCCCTGCCTGTTTACTTGGTCAATGTGCAATCTTATGACTGTCCGGAGGCAACCTACTTTGTTGTCCTCCTATTGTCATATATTACCTGTCATAAATGTGCATTGCATACAAGGTTACAACCTTTCCTGTCGGCATGGTAGCGATCACGCACGCATGGCGGCATCGGGCTTGCCGGTGTTACCGTGACCACCATGATCCCATTCCCTCTCTCACTTGGGGGCTAGACTTCCTCGGAGAGTTGGGTCGTAGGCTTTCGGGGTACATCCGGAGTACACCCACCTGGTGTGTTTTGGGGAATGATTTGAAGTCGGCCGCAACTTCTGATTCTGAAACTGATCTGAGAGCAAAAGCTCGTCGTATCCTTTTTATTATGTGTATAAGTACTCCCGCTTGGATCCTAGAGAACCTCGGGGAGGAAAGATCGGTATTCCTATTCTGTACTTGTATTTCTGTACTTGTATTTCTGTTGTATTCATGTTTGAGAAAGGGATTTTCATAAGTTTAACCGGAAAATGAGTTTCAAAACGTATTTCTCGTTCCCCCTCGCTGAGTTCATAAGGACTCACCCTCTTTTTTATCACAGGTGAAGAAGAACAGGTACAGGTACCCGAGGATAACGTGCCTATCGATGATTCCTTGGAGTGATTTTTTGTCCCTACGTGCTTTTGTGCTTTGCCTGAAAGTGGTTGCTATATGGATGTTGTATTTGATTGCAAACTACTCATTTCATTGATGTAAATGACCCCGTTGTAATTTGGGTCTAATTCTGGGATTGTACTATCTATAACCGGACGAACTTTTATTTGGTTGTTTGCTTTCGTTTTCTTAATTAGTAGTTATCATAGGCATTCAAACCACTAGATGAACAATCAACTAAGTTAATTCTATCTAATTTCACTTAGGTGCTCATTTGCAAACTAAAGGATAATAGGTACTCGCCTGATAGGAAATTGACAAATAAACGGGACATAGTTATCATGTTAGGCTTATTAACCAAACGAGACTTTCAAGATAAACTAGTAGGCAAATTAGTTGGTGACAAATAGGAGTCCTTAATGGAATTGGATTAATGATTGGAATAAGTAAGGCGTTAAGAGAATTAGGCCAAACCAAAGAGCCCAATTATAGACGTTATGCTGCCGGTTTTCTGGAAAATTTTGAAGTCTAGGATAAAACGTTAAGTGCTAAACCTTCTTGAACGATTAAGTACTTGAAAGGACTTGAATGTTTAGATCACACCCTAGTCTAACCTTTATAGACCGGGTTGGGGCGTGACAGTGCAGCCTCGAAGTCGTCCCCCGGTGTGTTCCCAGTGGCATGCGCGAATCGCCTAGCACACGATGCCATGGTCCTCGCAAAGTCGTAATGCGACGGACGTGGTCTAGTGTCGAGGCGATCCAATCACCGCGTAGGCAAGAAGGTAGTTTGCTTGTCCCGTTTAGTGAATACAGGTGCATACAGAGGGATGGTGGGGGGCATGCGTGATGCGCGAATCGCCTAGCACATGTGGCATTGGCTTTCGTTAAGTAACAACGCGAGCGTTGCGATGAGACGATTGCTAATGCTTCAATGTCGTGGCGATCCAATCACCGTGTGGCCTCGAAGCCGTTCCACCGGTGTGTTCCTATGGGCCTGCGTGATGCGTGAATCGCCTAGCACATGACGCCATGGTCCTCGCTGAGTCATAATGCGAAAGACTTGGTCTAGTGTCGTGGCGATCCAAGCACCCGGTGGGCAGGAAGGTAGTTTGCTTGTCCCGTTCCGTGCATACGGGTGCATATAGGGGGATGGCTGCGGGCATGTGTGATGCATGAATCGCCTAGCACTTGTGGCATTGGCTTTCGTTAAGTGACGACATGAGCGTTGCGATGAGACGATTGCTGATGCTTCAATGTCATGGCGATCCAAGCACCGTGTTGCCTGGAAGCCGTCCCCCGGTGTGTTCCCACTGGCCTGCGCGATGCGCAAATCGCCTATCACACAATGCCATGGCCCTCGTTGAGTCGTAATCCAACGGACGTGGTCTAGTGTCATGGTTATCCAAGCACTGCATGGGCAGGAAGGTAGTTTGCTTGTCCCGTTCCGTGCATACGGATGCATACAGGGGGATGGTGGGGGGACATACGTGTTGCGCGAATCACCTAGCATATGTGGCATTGGCTTTCGTTAAGTAACGACGCGAGCGTTGCAATGAGACGATTGCTGATGCTTCAATGTTGTGCCGATCCAAGCACCATGCGGCCTTGAAGCCGTCCCCCGGTGTGTTCCTACGAGCCTGCGCGATGCGCGAATCGCCTAGCACACCACGCCATGATCCTCGCTGAGTCGTAAAGCGACGGACGTGGTGTAGTGTTGGGGTGATCCAAGCACCGCGTGGGCAGGAAGGTAGTTTTCTTGTCCCGTTCCGTGCATACGGTTGCATACAGGGGGACGGTTGCGGGCATGCGTGATGCGCGAATCGCCTAGCACTTGTGGCATTGGCTCTCGTTAAGTGACGACACGAGCGTTGCGATGAGACGATTGCTTATGCTTAAATGTCGTGGCGATCCAAGCATCGTGTTGTCTCAAAGCCGTCCCCCAGTGTGTTCCTATGGGCCTGCGCGATGCGCGAATCGCCTAGCACACAACGCCATGGTCCTCGCTGAGTCGTAATGCGATAGACGTGGTCTAGTGTCGTGGTGATCCAAGCAACGCGTGGGCAGGAAGGTAGTTTTATTGTCCCGTTCCGTGCATACGGGTGAATACAGGGGGACGATTGAGGGCATGCGTGATGCGCGAATCGCCTAGCACTTGTGGCATTGGCTTTCGTTAAGTGACGACACGAGCGTTGCGATAAGACGATTGCTGATGCTTCAATGTCGTGGCGATCCAAGCATCGTGCTGCCTCGAAGCCGTCCCCCGGTGTGTTCCCAGTGGCCAGCGCGATGCGCGAATCGCCTAGCACACAACGCCATGATCCTCGCTGAGTCGTAATGCGACGGACGTGGTCTATTATCGTGGCAATCCAATCACCGCATGTGCAGGAAGGTAGTTTGCTTGTCCCGTTTTGTGAATACAAGTGCATACAAGGGGATGGTGGGGGGCATGCGTGATCCGCGAATCTCCTATCACATTTGGCATTGGCTTTCGTTAAGTTACGACGTGAGCGTTGTGATGAGACGATTGTTGATGCTTCAATGTCGTGGGGATCCAAGCACCATGCTCCCTCGAAAGCGTCCCCCGGTGTGTTCCTATAGGCCTGCACGATGCGCGAATCGCCTAGCACACGATTCCATGGTCCTCACTAAGTCATAATGCGACGGACGTGGTCTAGTGTCGTGGTGACCCAAGCACCGCGTGGGCAGGAAGGTAGTTTTCTTGTCCCGTTCCGTGCATACGGGTTCATACAGGGGGACAGTTTCGGGCATGCGTGATGCACAAATCGCCTAGCACATATGGTATTGGCTTTCGTTAAGCAACGACATGAGTGTTATAATGAGATAATTGTTGATGCTTCAATGTCTTGGTGATCCAAGCATTCTGCTTCCTCGAAGCCGTCCCCCGGTGTGTTTCTATGGGCTTGCGTGTTGCGCGAATCACCTAGCACACGACGCCATGGTCCTCGCTGAGTTGTAATGCGATGGACGTAGTCTAGTGTCGTGGCAATCCAAGCACCATGTGGGCAGGAAGGTAGTTTTCTTCTCCCGTTCTATGCATATGGGTGCATACAGGGGGACGGTGGGGGGCATGCGTGATGCGCAAATCGCCTAGCACTTGTGGCATTGGCTTTCGTTAAGTGACGACACGAGCGTTGCGATGAGACGATTGCTGTTGCTTCAATGTCGTGGTGATCCAAGCATCGTGTTGCCTTGAAGTCATCCCCCAGTGTGTTCCTATGGGCCTGCGCAATGCACGAATCGCCTAGCACACGACGCCATGGTCCTTGCTGAGTTGTAATGCGACGGACGTGGTCTAGTGTCGTGGTGATCCAAGCACCGTGTGGGCAGGAAGGTAGTTTTCTTGTCCCGTTCCGTGCATACGGGTGCATACAGGGGGATGGTTGCGGGCATGCGTGATGCGCCAATCGCCTAGCACTTGTGGCATTGGCTTTCGTTAAGTGACGACACGAGCATTGCGATGAGACGATTGATAATGCTTCAATGTCGTGGCGATCCAAGCATCGTGTTGCCTCGAAGCCGTCCACCGGTGTATTCCTATGGGTCTGCGTGATGCGCGAATCACCTAGCACACGACGCCATGGTCCTCCCTGAGTCGTAATGCGACAGACGTGGTGTAGTGTCATGGCGATCCAAGCAACGAGTGGGGAGGAAGGTAGTTTGCTTGTCCCGTTCTGTGAATACAGGGGCATACAGGGGGATGGTGGGGGGCATGCGTGATGCGCGAATCGCCTAGCACATGTGGCATTGGCTTTCGTTAAGTAACGACACGAGCGTTGCGATGAGACGATTGATAATGCTTCAATGTCGTGGCGATCCAAGCACCGTGCGGCCTCGAAGCCGTCCCCCGGTGTGTTCCTTTGGGCCTGCGCGATGCGCGAATTACCTAGCACACGACGCCATGGTCCTCGCTAAGTCGTAATGCAACGGACGTGGTCTAGTGTCGTGGTGATCCAAGCACCGCCTGGGCAGGAATGTAGCTTTCTTGTTCCGTTCTGTGCATACGGGTGCATACAGGGGGACGGTTGCGGGCATGCGTGATGCGCGGTTCGCCTAGCCCTTGTGGCATTGGCTTTCGTTAAGTGACGACACGAGCGTTGCGATGAGACGATTGCTGATGCTTCAATGTCGTGGTGATCCAAGCATCGTGGTTCCTCGAAGCCGTCCCCCGGTGTGTTCCTATGGGCCTACGCGAAGTTCGAATCGCCTAGCACACAACGCCATGGTCCTCGCTGAGTTGCAATGCGACGGACGTGGTCTAGTGTCGTGGCGATCCAAGCAACGCGTAGGTAGGAAGGTAGTTTTCTTGTCCCGTTTCGTGCATACGGGTGCATACAGGGGGACGGTTGGGGGCATGCGTGATGTGTGAATCGCCTAGCACTTTTGGCATTGGCTTTCGTTAAGTGACGACACGAGCATTGCGATGAGACGATTGCTGATGCTTCAATTTCTTGGCGATCCAAGCATTGTGCTACCTCGAAGCCGTCCCCAGGTGTGTTCCCACTGGCCTGCGTGATGCGCGAATTGCCTAGCACACGACACCAAGGTCCTCGCTGAGTCGTAATGCAACGGACGTGGTCTAGTGTCGTGGCGATCCAATCACCGCTTGGGCAGGAAAGTAGTTTGCTTGTCCCGTTCCGTGAATACAAATGCATGCGGTGGGACGGTGGGGGGCATGCGTGATGGGCGAATCTCCTAGCACATGTGGCATTGGCTTTCGTTAAGCAACAACGCGAGCGTTGCGATGAGACGATTGTTGATGCTTTAATGTCGTGGCGATCCAAGCACCATGCGGCCTTGAAGTCGTCCCCCGGTTGGTTCTGACGTGCCTGTGCAATGCGCGAATCGCCAAGCACACGACGCCATGGTCCTCGCTAAGTCGTAATGCGACGGACGTGGTCTAGTGTCATGGCGATCCAAGCAATGCGTGGGCAGGAAGGTAGTTTTCTTGTCCCGTTCCGTGCATACGGGTGCATACAGGGGGACGGTTGGGGGCATGCGTGATGCGCGAATTGCCTAGCACTTGTGGCATTGGCTTTCGTTAAGCAACAACTCGAGCGTTGCAATGAGACGATTGTTGATTCTTCAATGTCATGGCAATCCAAGCACCATGAGGCCTCGAAGCCGTCCCACAGTGTGTTCCTATGGGCCTGCGCGATGCACGAATCGCCTAGCACACGACGCCATGGTCCTCGCTGAGTCGTAATGCGACGAACGTGGTCTAGTGTCGTGGCGATCCAAGCACCGCGTGGGCAGGAAGGTAGTTTGCTTGTCCCGTTCCGTGAATACAAATGCATACAGGGGGACGGTAGGGGGCATGCGTGATGCGCGAATCGCCTAGCACATGTGGTATTGGCTTTCGTTAAGCAATCACGCGAGCGTTGCAATGAGACGATTGTTGATGCTTCAATGTCGTGGCAATCCAAGCACCATGCGACCTTGAAGTCGTCCCCCGGTTGGTTCCGACGTGCCTGTGCGATGCGCGAATCGCCTAGAAAACGACGCCATGGTCCTCACTGAGTCGTAATGCGA
>CM075771.1:14023924-14036424 GCA_037974665.1 Ehretia macrophylla | reverse complement strand
TCTCATTTCCTTTGCCTAGCCGAAATCCTACTAGCTTTTCTCTATTTTTCCTAGCTTAATGATCAATCTCTTAGTGCATGCAAGTAATTAGAACTTGAAGAAAAGAAAGGATAGTTAGTAACTCACCTAGGCCGAAATGAAGCTTCAATTGCACATGCAAGAGTGATTTCGAACTCTAGCCTTCTCGGTTGTAGTTCTTTACTTGTAGCTTGCTATACTTAGCTATGGTGTGAAGAAGAGAAGTTGAGAAGATGGAGAATTCAGCCAAGGACCGAAAATGAGAGAAAAAGTGAGATGAGGAGAGAAATGAATGAAAAGAAATGAAGAAAATGACAAACAAGGAAGCCTTTTGCATCTTCAAGGAGAATGTTGGCCTTGGGCTTCAAAATTCTGCATTTTGTGTCTCCAATGTGTTATTTTGAAATTTCTAGGATGGGCAAGGTGTTGTGGTCGAGAATTGTGAGGAGATTGAGTGAATTTTGAGCAATTTTTTAATGCTTTGAGTCATAAATTGTCTTGGCATGCAATAGAAATAAACAATTGCTCAAACCTTGTGCAAAAAAGCTTGATATGGTTGGCCAAGGCATTAAAGAATGCTGAATTTGTGTCATCTTGAGCATTATTCTAATTGTATTTTGAAGTGCAAAAAGAATAATGGATAAAGAATAAGGAATGTTTTGTTTTTGGTGCATTTTTGTCTTCTAGTGAATGGAATTTGGATTATTATATTGTTAGTGGATTTTGTAGGATTTTTTAATAGTCTAGTGTTTCGTGAAAGATGCTTTCTTGATTAGTGTGTAGGCACGCTTTCCTAGGTCTAAGACACGCACTACGAGGTAGGACACGAACTCCGAGATGAATGCACGTTTTTCAAGTAAACGCACGTAACCCTATATGAATGCACGAAATTCAATGCATGGCACATAAAATAAACTCATTTCTTAAATCTAGGTCATGGCACACAAATCTAGGTTAGGGCACACGAAGCTAGGTTTCGCACGTAAATCGGGGTCGGGCCTCACATCCTCCCCTCCTTAAAAGAATTTCATCCCGAAATTCAATATTACCTTGAAATAATGCTGGATACTGCTGCTCCATCTGGTCTCGCCTTTCCCACGTTGCTTCTTCGAGTCCATGATGATCCCACAACACTTTCACCATAGGTATAGTTCTGTTGCGCAACTCCCGATCCTACTGGTCTAGGATCCGAATGGGCTTCTCCTCGTAAGACAAGTTTTCCCGAAGCTGCAACGGCTCTGGCTCCAAGATATGCGACGGGTCAGGATGATACTTCCGCAGCATCGAAACATGAAAGACGTCGTGAATATTGGAGAGGTTCTAGGTTAGTGCTAGGCGATACGCCAACTTGCCAACCTTCTCAACTATCTCAAATGGTCCTACAAATCTCGGGCTCAACTTTCCACCCTTGCCATGTTTAATCAGTCCCCTTCCGGGTGATATCTTCAAGAACACCTTGTCGCCAACCTCAAACTCGAGACTTCGTCTCCGTCGGTCTGCATAACTCTTCTGCATGCTCTGGGCGGTAAGCATCCGTTTCCGGATGAGGTGGATGTTATCAACAGTCTTCATCAGTTCAGGTAAAGGGGTCGGGTCAAAAGTCTTCGTCTCACCTACTTCATCCCAGTAAATTGGTGATCGACATTTCCGTCCATACAACGCCTCAAACGGTGCCATCCCGATAGTGGCCTGGTAACTGTTGTTGTAGGCGAACTCCGCTAGATATAGATATTTCTCCCAACCTTTCCTGAAGTCTAAAATACATGCCCTCAGCATATCCTCCAAAATCTGAATAGTCCTCTCCGATTGACCGTCCGTCTGAGGGTGATAAGCCGTGCTAAAACTCAATTTCGTCCCCAAAGCTTCCTGCAATCTCTTCCAAAATCGGGAAGTAAAATGAGGATCCCTATCTGATACAATACTCACAGGCATCCCGTGTAATCTTACAATCTCCGCCACATACATATCTCCCAGTTTCTCAGGACTATCTTCCTTGTTTATTGGTAAAAAGTGCGCCGACTTAGTCAATCTATCCACTATAACCCAAACGGCGTCACGACCCTTTCGTGATTTAGGCAGGTCCATAACAAAATCCATAGTTATATGTTCCCATTTCCATTGAGGAATCTCCAACGGCTGAAGTAACCCTGCGGCTCGTTGATCTTCTGCTTTGCCTCTCTGGCAAGTCAAACACCGTGCTACAAACTCTGCAATTTCTCTTTTCATGTTATTCCACCAATAGTGTTGCTTCAAATCCCGGTACATCTTTGTTCCACCGGGGTGAATAGTATATCTTGAATTATGCGCTTCCTCAAGAATCTTCTTTTTCAGCTCTGGGTCATTGGGAACACAAACCCGGTTCCTAAACCTCCAAATACCATCATCATGAAACTTGAAATCTGCGTTGCTTTCCTTAATCTTCTGAAATTGCTGGTCCTTCTGTTGAGCCTCTCGTAACTCAGATAACAAAGTCGATTGAACTTGGGTAGTGGCAAAAAGTAACCCCTTCTGAGTCAATTGTGGTTTCCATAGAAACGCTTCCTCCAACAACTCCTGCACCTTGACTTCCAGTTTCGCCATGCTTGCTTTTCTGCTTAAGGCATCTATGACTACGTTCGCCTTATCGGGCGCATAATTAATTGAGCAGTTATAATCATCCAAAAGCTCCATCCACCGCCTTTGCCTCATATTCAACTCCTTTTGAGAGAACAAGTATTTCAAGCTCTTATGATCGGTAAATACTTCAAACTTGTTACCCCACAGATAATGCCTCCATTTCTTGAGTGCAAACACAATAGCCGCTAACTCCAAATCATGTGTCGGGTAATTCATCTCATACGGCTTTGGCTTCCTAGAAGCATATGCAATAACTCTTCCATTTTGCATCAATACACATCCCAATCCTTCTTTCGAAGCATCGCTATAGATTACGAAACCTTGACTCCCTTCAGGCAATGCAAGAACTGGTGCGGTAGTCAATCTTTTCTTCAACTCTTGGAAGCTGTTCTCGCACTTATCATCCCACACGAACTTGGTTTTCTTTTGAGTGAGCTTTGTAAGCGGTCCTGCAATCTTAGAGAAATCCTTCACGAACCTCCGATAATAGCCGGCTAGACCAAGAAAACTCCGGACTTCCGTAACATTTTCCGGCTTCTTCCAAGACATCACTGCATCGATCTTTGCTGGATCTACCGCTATTCCCTCTTGGGATATGATATGCCCCAAAAATGCAATCTGCTGCAAACAGAATTCACATTTGCTAAACTTTGCATACAATTGGTGCTCTCGAAGTTTCTGCAGTACCAACCGCAGATGTTGCTCATGCTCCGACTCCGATTTCGAGTATACCAAAATATCATCAATGAAGATCACCACAAATTGGTCCAAGTAGGGTTGAAACACCCTATGCATCAAATCCATAAAGGCTGCAGGGGCATTAGTTAATCCAAAAGGCATCACCACAAATTCATAGTGCCCATATCTCGTCTTGAAAGCCGTTTTAGGCACATCTTCCTTCTTGATCCGCAACTGATAATACCCTTGTCTCAAGTCGAGTTTCGAATACACTTTGGCTCCTTGCAGTTGATCAAATAACTCGTCGATCAGGGGAAGTGGGTATTTATTCTTGACAGTCACTTGGTTCAAACCTCGATAGTCAATGCATAGCCTCAACGTTCCGTCTCTCTTCTTAACAAATAGCACGAGCGCACCCCACGGTGAAGAGCTCGGTTGTACAAATCCCTTCTTCAGCAATCCTTGCAATTGGTCCTTTAATTCTTGTAGCTCAGCCGGTGCCATACGATAGGGAGCTTTTGATGTCGGCTGGGCACCAGGCAGCAACTCTATAACAAACTCGATCTCCGGATTTAGGGGTAAACCGGGTAACTCTTCAGGGAATACACCTGCATAGTCTTTGATCACAGGCATCTCCTCCAACTTAGCTTTATCCGACGGCTTGTTGATAAGGTAAGCCAAGTATCCGCTGCATCCTTTCCTCAAGGACTTCACTGCTTTCGTAGATGAAATGATGGAACTCCCGGTGAAATCTCTTCGGCCCAAAACCTCCAGTATCGGTTGATTAGGTACCCAGAACGTTATAATCTTTGCCCGGCAATCCAGTTGGACATGATGTTTTGCTAGCCAGTCCATCCCTAAAATGACCTCGTAGTCTCGAAAAGGTAATACAATAAGATTGGCCGAGAATTCCCTATCCTTAATTTGGATTTTACATGCTTTACAAGCTGAAATAGTTACAAGTTTAGAACCCATTGGAGTACCAACTTCTACTTCATATGGCAAACATACAACTTTCAATTTCACACGTTCCACACATAAGGGAGTAATAAATGAATGAGTAGCACCCGGATCAATTAACACCTTAACAGGTTGATTTAGTATGAAGAATGTACCTTCAACAACAGCGGTCTCATCTGGAATCTCCTCGCACTCGATAGCATAGGCTCGAGCCTGGACTCTAGGAACTGGAGTCTTGCCTCTACCGGCTGGTTTACCCTGATTCTGACCCCCTTGCCATTTAGGGCAATCCTTAACCCGGTGCTGATCATTGCCACAAGCCACATATTTCCCCAATTTTCTCCAACACTGGGCCTTGGTGTGGCCCTTCTTGTTACAATATGGACAGCTGACGGACTGAGTAGCAGGTGAACTACCTGTGGATCCGCGGGCGGAAGAGGCTGATGACGCTTTCGTCGGGCCACGGTTATTCCTTGGTCTGTTCTGGCTCTGGCCCTGACTGCGACTCTGACTCTGAAACTTCCTCTGCTGACCTGGAGGCTGGTATGGTTTCTTGTTAGGCTGACTCGAGCCGGCTCCATCTAGTTTCCTCTTCTCAACTCGAGAGGCAGTAGCAAAGAGGGCAGAATAAGTATCGAAGTCATGAGAAGCTAACTGGTCCTGAATCTCTGGCCTCAAACCAACAGTGAATTTCCACATTTTTGCCTCTGGAGTACAAACCATATACTGAGCATAACGGGACAGTCGGTCAAAACGAGCCTCGTACTGGGCCACCGTCATATTACCCTAGGTCAAGTGCATGAACTCCTCAATCCGCCTCTGCCTGGAAACTGCAGGTACATATTTCTCCTTAAACGCCTTAACGAAATTACCCCACAAGCGAGGTGTCTGATCAGTCTCCCACAGTGCCTCTACAGTGTGCCACCAATGCTCGGCATCCCCATGCAACAAAAATACAACAAACTCCACTTTCTCTTCATCTGTATAATCAAGTGGCCTGAAGATCTTCTCAATCTCGGACAGCCAAGCCTCTGCTTTCTCATCATCAGCTTCCCCATAGAATTTAGACGGGCGAAAGTCAAGGAATTCCTTCATTCTGCTATGTCTCCCATGGTTACCCTCATTCCTGTTGTTGATGTTGTTGTTGGCCTCACGAGCATCCTGACGCTCCATTACACGTGATACACGATCCATGGCAGTTGCCATCATGTTAAACATAGCTATACCGGGATTAGTCTGATAGGCATCCCCGGTCTCTTGAGGTTCACCGCTCCTATTAGTAGTACGGGTACTAGGGCCAGCCATCTAAAGGCACAATTTATTGAAATATGATAATTAAGAATCTAATACATAAGATATGCAACATATTATAGGTACAATTCTAAAAACACTTAAGGCATATAAGTCACTTAAGCACATAGAACATAGAAGGCACATTTAACACATAACAAGTCATCCTAATTATCTTAGGGCTCTACCCACGGTCCGAGAGTTAAACCCGGCTTAAGCAATCTAAGCTCTGATACCATTCTTCTAAGGTGTCATGCCCCAACCTGGCCTATAAAGGTTAGACTAGGGTGTAATCTAAACATTCAAGTCCTTACACATTCTTCATCATTCTAGGAGGTTTAATACTTAACATTTTATTCTAGACTTCAAAATTTTTTTCGGAAATCCGGCAGCATAACGGCTGTAATTGGGCTCTTTGTTTTGACCTAAATTTTCTAACAACCTCAAAATTTACCATCTCAAATTCAATTCCAGCTAAGATTACTATTATTCCATCAATTGAATTGCCTATTGGTTAACTCGACGTCCCGTTTGATTTATAACCTAGCATGATACTATGTCTCGTTTGTCCATTTATTCTCGTTTCAAAATATACCTATTGATCTTAGCTTATTAGCGAGTACCTGTTGAGATTGGATAAGTTCATTTACCTATTCCTTAACTAAGCATCATACCCTGTGATAGATACTAGCGGTAGTAAAAGCAAAACGATCATAGTAGTGTCATGTCTAGTATCAGTCTACTTAAATAAGTACAAACCAAAATTAGACCCCAAATTACAGTGGGGGTCTTTTACATCACAGGCAACAAATAACGTAAGGGAAATAGTCTTCAAGCAGCAAAAGGTACACAAGTAGTCACGTTCAAGCAAAACAACAATAACAGGCAATCACTCCAGGAGGTCGTCATTAGGCACATTAACCTCCCGCTCCTGTACCTGTTCTTCTTCACCTGAGATGATAAAAGAGGGTGAGTCCTTATGAACTCAGCGAGGGGGAACGAGAAATAAGTTTTGAAGCTCATTTTCCGGTTCAATTTATGAAAACCCCTTTTTAAAACATGTCACATATTACAAATAATATGGTAAGCAATTATAAGAAATAAATCGAGAAATGGATACAATTACCAATCATTTCAAGGATACGGTGAGCATTTGCTCTCAATTTCAATTTTGAATCAATTGTTGTGGCCGACTTCAATAATCCACTTATCACTCCCAATTGGGTGTACTCTGGATGTACCCCAAAACCTACGACCCAACTCTCCAAGGGTGAAATGCCAAGCGAGAGAGGGAATTGGACCATGGTAGTCACGGTAACACCGGCAAGCCCGATGCCGCCCGGCGTGCGTGAAACGCTACCATGCCACACGAAAGGTTGCAACCTTGTATGCAATGCACATTTATAACATTTAACATATCACATTAGGAGGACAACAAAGTAGGTTGCCTCCGAACAGTTATAAGATCGCACGTTGTCAAGTGGTCAAACAAGGCACGATAAGACAAGTAATTTCACTTGAAAGGCATATAGAGTCATATGAACATCAAACGGGCAGCCATGTAACACATGTAAAACAGGCCATATAACTCATTAAGAAGCCCATATAATCAAGTGATACGAATTATTCGACATGCAACAACATTTACGTGGGTTTGGTAGCAAGAAAAGTTTATTTGACAACATGCAATGGTCAAAACCATAATTGAAGTTATAACACATTTACGGGCAGCCCACACAAAGTACAGTTTCCACACAATATCCAATGATTAACACTTAGTAAGATTACTTAGCCATTAGGGTTTCCATTTCATGCATAATTGTGTGTTCAAACCCTAAGTCAACTCAACATCATTCCCGAGTCATACATCATTCAATTCAAACATCCTCAAGTACTCAAAACAGTCCACGCAATATTCCAACATCACAATTCCAAGAAATTAGTACCACAAGAGTGGTTACAATAGTTTTCCATGCATATAGCTAAGTGAAACACTCACTGCAATAGGCTGTTTTTCTCACAATCAATCGAGTAAGCAAACAATCTCCAAATTCGGTGAATAAGATTTCAAATTAAATCTTAAGAAGTTAACTAAACTCAGAAACAAACCTTGCATCAATTGGAGTTCAGAATCATTAGTTATGGCCGAAACAGTGAGGTAGCACAAAACTGTCCAGATTTGTACACTTTTCATAAATTGACGTTTTTGAGGTCCTTAGATTCGGTTTTAGCTTTGGTCCATTTCTGACAAAATTGTCCAGAACTGAAAAATATAGCAGCACACCAAATTTCATAAATTTTGGAAAATATTTACTAAGTCAAACATGGTTCCTTCCACAAGGTCAGTGCATCTGCCAAAACCTGATTCATTTTTCCAGATTCCCAGATTTGGTCACATTTTAATGATTTTCCATTTTGAGGACCTTAGAGTCAAAATTAGCTTCGGCCTATTTCTGGTAAAGATCTTCAAAACTGTCCAAAATAGTCAACCACCAATTTTCAAGCATTTTCAACATCATTTTCCTAGCTAAAATTACCTCGAACAGACTGGTCAGAGAGCTGTCACATAAATTCGACTTCACCTAGCATCATTTTCAAGCCAAGATCTTGCCATGCATGGTTGTTTAAGCTCATGAACGACCACATAACTCAAGTACAGAAGCAAATATACACATTTATGAACATGCATGTGAAATTTCAAAGAGTTTTCAAAAGCTTTTAACCCTCACCTTTGCAATCAATCAAAAGATGCACAACAACCTTGTTGAAGCTCAAATCTTCTCCTTTCCTTTGCCTAGCCGAAATCCTACTAGCTTTTCTCTATTTTTCCTAGCTTAATGATCAATCTCTTAGTGCATGCAAGTAATTAGAACTTGAAGAAAAGAAATGGATACTTAGTAACTCACCTAGGCCGAAATGAAGCTTCAAATGCACATGCAAGAGTGATTTCGAACTCTAGCTTGCTCGGTTGTAGTTCTTTACTTGTAGCTTGCTATAATTAGCTATGGTGTGAAGAAGAGAAGTTGAGAAGATGGAGAATTGAGCCAAGGACCGAAAATGAGAGAGAAAGTGAGATGAGGAGAGAAATGAATGAAAAGAAATGAAGAAAATGACAAACAATGAAGCCTTTTGCATCTTCAAGGAGAATGTTGGCCTTGGGCTTCAAATTTCTGCTTTTTGTGTCTCCAATGTGTTATTTTGAAGTTGCTAGGATGGGCAAGGTGTTGTGGTCGAGAATTGTGAGGAGATTGAGTGAATTTTGAGCAATTTTTTAATGCTTTGAGTCATAAATTGTCTTGGCATGCAATAGAAATAAACAATTGCTCAAACCTTGTGCAAAAAAGCTTGATATGGTCGGCCAAGGCATTAAAGAATGCTGAATTTGTGTCATTTTGAGCATTATTCTAATTGTATTTTGAAGTGCAAAAAGAATAATGGATTAAGAATAAGGAATGTTTTGTTTTTGGTGCATTTTTGTCTTCTAGTGAATGGAATTTGAATTATTATATTGTTAGTGGATTTTGTAGGATTTTTTAATAGTCTAGTGTTTCGTGAAAGATGCTTTCTTTATTAGCGTGTAGGCACGCTTTCCTAGGTCTAGGACACACACTACGAGGTAGGACACAAACTCCGAGACGAACACACGTTTTTCAAGTAAACGCACGTAACCCTATATGAATGCACGAAATTCAATGCATGGCACATAAAATAAACTCATTTCTTAAATCTAGGTCATGGCACGCAAATCTAGGTTAGGGCACACGAAGCTAGGTTTCGCACGTAAATTGGGGTCGGGCCTCACACCACAACCTCAAAAAAAAAAATTACAAGGCCTTCATTTGTTATCCTTTCTTCATTCTCTTTCATTCTTCATCACTTCCCTCTCATTTCTCACTCTCTCTCTCGGCCCTAGCTGGACATTACTCCCTCCATAGCTTCTCTCCCTCACAACATAGCAAATCAAGTCAAGCAACCATAAAATAAAATAAAAATCGAAGCAAGCAAGCTAGAGTTCGAAAATCACTCTTGCATGTGCATTGAAGCTACATTTCGGCCCTAGGTAAGCTTCTTGACAATCATTTATTTTCTACATGGTTTAACCTCATGCTTGTGCTAAGAGATTGATCATTAAGCTAGGAAAAATAGAGAAACACTAGTGGGGTTCTCGGCTAAGCAAGGGAAAGGAGAAGATTTGAGCTTCAACAAAGGGTCTTGAGCATTTTGTGGTTGATTGCTAAGGTGAGGATTAAAACCTTTTGAAAACTCTTCAAAATTTCACATGCATGCTCATGAATGTGTGTATTTGCTTCTGTACTTGAGATATATGGTCGTTCATAAGCTTAAACAACCATGCATGGCAAGATCTTGGCTTGAAAATGATGCTAGGTGAAGTCGAAATGGATGACAGCTCTCTGACCAGTCTGTTCGAGGTACGTTTAGCTAAGCAAATGATGTTTAAAATGCTTGAAAATTGGTGGGTGACTAGTTTGGACAGTTTTGAACATTTTGTCCAGAACTATGCCGAAGCTAATTTTGACTCTAAGGTCCTCAAAATGGCAAATCATTAAAATGTGACCAAATCTGGAAATCTGGAAAAATGAATCAGGTTTTGGCAGATGAACTGACCTTGTGGAACCAACCATATTTTACTTAGTAAACGTTTCCCAAAACGCATTAAATTTGGTGTGCTGCTATATTTTTCAGTTATGGACAATTTTGTCAGAAATGGACCAAAGCTAAAACTGACTCTAAGGACCTCAACAACGCCATTTTCTGAAAAGTGTGCAAATCTGGACAGTTTTGTGCTACCTCACTGTTTCGGCTATAACTAATGATTCTGAACTCCAATTGATGCAAGGTTTGTTTCTGAGTTTATTTAACTTATTAAGCTTTAATTTGACATCTTATTCACTGAATTTGGAGATTGTTTGATTATCCTATTGATTGTGAGAAAACAGCCTATTGCAGTAAAGGTTTTATTTAGCTACATGCTTGGAAAATTATTGTAACCTCTCTTGTGATACTAATTGTGTGGAAAAGTTGTGTTGGGATGTTATGTGGACTGTTTTGAGTACTTGAGGATGCTTGAATGGAATGATGCATGACTTAAGAATGACTTTGAGTTGACTCAGGGTTTTCATCACACGATTAAGCATGAAATAGAAACCCTAATGACTAGGTAGCTTTACTAAGTGTTGATCTCTTGGTTTGGTGTGGAAATTATATGCTTAGTGGGCTGCCCGTAATTGTTCTAGAACTTCAAATGTGAATTTGACTATGGCATGTTGTCAAATAAGCTTTTCTTGCTACCGAACCCACGTAAATGTTGTTACATGTTGAATAATTCGTATCACTTGATTATATGAGATTCTTAATGAGTTATATGGCCTGTTTTACATGTGTTACATGGCTGCCCGTTTGATGTTCATATGACACTATATGCCTTTCAAGTGAAATTATTTGTCTTATCGTGCCTTGTTTGATTACTTGACAACGTGCGATCGTATAACTGCCCGAAGGCGACCTACTTTGTTGTCCTCCTAATGTGATATGTTAAATGTTATAAATGTGCATTGCATACGAGGTTGCAACCTTTCAGTGTGGCATGGTAGTATTTCACGCACGCCGGGCGGCATCGGGCTTGCCGGTGTTACCGTGACTACCATGGTCCAATTCCGTCTCTCGCTTGGCATTTCACCCTCGGAGAGTTGGGTCATAGGTTTTCGGGGTACATCCGGAGTACACCCAATTGGGAGCGATAAGGGGATTGTTGAAGCCGGCCGCAACAATTGTATCGAAATTGAAATTGAGAGCAACTGCTCACCGTATCATTGAAATGATTGGTAAATGTATCTGTTGCTCGATTTGTTTCATATATTTGCGTACTTTGTTATTTGTAATACGTGACATGTTTCAAAAAGGAGTTTCCATAATTGAACCGGAAAATGAGTTTCAAAACGTATTTCTCGTTTCCCTATCGCTGAGTTCATAAGGACTCACCCTCTTTTATCATTTCAGGTGAAGAAGAACAGGTACAGGAACCCGAGCTCAATGTACCTAATGATGAACCCCTGGAGTGATTGCCTGTTATTGTTGTTTAGCTTGAACGTGACTACTTGTGTATTTTGTGCTGCTTGAAGACCATTTATCTTATGTTGCTTGTTGTTGCTAATGTAAAAGAACCCCGTTGTAATTTGGGGTCTAATTTTGGTTTGTACTTATATTAAGTAGACTGATACTAGACATACTATGATCGTTTTTACTTTTGTTATCATTAGTATCTATCATAGGTTATGATGCTAGTTAAGGAATAGGAAAATGAACTTATCCAATCTCAATAGGTACTCGCTAATAAGCTAAGATCAACAGGTATATTTTGAAACGAGGATAAATGGACAAACGAGACATAGTATCATGCTAGGTTATAAATCAAACAGGATGTCGGAATAACCAATAGGTAATTCAATTGATGATAAAATAGTAAACTCTAGTCGGGAATGAACTTGAGTTGAAAGTTTTGAGGCTGTTAGAAAATTTAGGTCAAAACAAGAGCCCAATCACAACCGTTATGCTGCCGAATTTCTAGAAAATTTTGGAGTCTAGAACAAAACGTTAAGTGTTAAACCTCCTAGAATGGTTAAGAATGTGAAAGGACTTGAATGTTTAGATCACACCCTAGTCTAACCTTTATAGGCCGGGTTGGGGTGTGACAATGCGTGATGCGCGAATCGCCTAGCACATGTTGCATTGGCCTTCGTTAAGCAATGACGCGAGCGTTGCGATGAGACGATTGTTGATGCTTCAATGTCATGGAGATCCAAGCACCATGTGTCCTTGATGTCGTCCCCCGGTTGGTTCTGACGTGCCTGTGTGATGCGTGAATCGCCTAGCACACGATGCCATGGTCCTCGCTGAGTCGTAATGCGACGGACGTGGTC
>CM075771.1:14006424-14013924 GCA_037974665.1 Ehretia macrophylla | reverse complement strand
GGGCACTCTTGGGGCACAGCTGGGGGACAGTGGGGGTGCACTTGGGGGATGATGGGGTATGTTGGGGGACGGCTTTGGCACTAGGAGGGGACGTTGGGCACGACGGACAATGTTAAGCATTCGAGGGAATTGGGCATGCGAAATGTATTATGACACGAATGTAGATATTGATATTCTTGTACAAGTGGTTTTCGAATCTATTAAGTAGTCTTAACTTTTGCCTTGTCCGACAAACTGTTCGTCACATTTGTGAGGCGAAATAGATTAATCGGTTTCCCAATCCATCCAAAACAAATTGTAACACCAAATATCATGTAATCTAATTAATTTATAAATTAATATAAATTTTCCTGAATTTTCTAGTATTTTTTGTGATTTTTCCCTATTTTGAACAATTTTTCAATATTAAAAATTAATATTTCGAAAAAAATATTTTTGAATATTATTTAACAAATTAATGTATGAATTAATATAATTTTTTTTGATTTTTCTACTATTTTTCTGATTTTTTCCTATTTTTCGTAATTATTAAATATTAAAAAATATTTTTTCAATTTTTTTTAAGCATTTGGATATCATAAGATATCAATAAGGTGCAAGTTGGGTACGAAGATCATGCCATATGTGGCCTTTTATATTGTAAAACACCCATTATGAATCTCTGGCAAAATGTATGCTACTGCTGTCACTTGGGTTTTTGAATTTAAATGTATTATAGGGGGTATGCGGTGCCAATGCCACACAATGGTGCGCACATGTGGCCCACATGCCGCCCGAAGTTGTGCGCATGGGGCGCCGACAACGCACGATGGTGCGCGCATGAGGAGCCCATGCTGCACGAATGTGCGCGCATGGGGCACCCATGCCGCACGTTGGTGTGCGCATGAGGCGCCCATATCGAGACGCATGGAGCGCGCATGCCGCACGAAGGTGCGCCTATGCCGCACGAAGATGCGCGGATGGGGCGCCCATGCCGCTCGATGGTGCGCGCATGCCGCACGATGGTTCGCGCATGTGGCCCGCATGCGGCACGAAGGTACACGTATGGGGCGCACATGGCTCACGATGGTGCGTGCATGGGTCGCTCATGCGCACTCTGGTGTGCGCATGTGGCCCGCATGCCGCACGAAGATGCTCGCATGCGGCGCCCATGCCGCTCGATGGCGCGCGCATCGGGCGCGCATGACGCACGATGGTGCGCGCATGTAGCCCGCATGCCGCACGAAGGTGCACGTATGGGGCACCCATGCCTCACGATGGTACGTGCATGGGGCGCTCATGCGTACTCTGGTGTGCGCATGTGGCCCGCATGCCCCACGAAAGTACGAGCATGGGTCGCCCATGCCGTACAGCGATGCGCGAATGGGCCGCCCATGCCCCACGATGGAGCACGCATGCCTCACGAAGGTGCGTGCATGGGGCGCCCATACTGCACGATGGTGCGCGCATGGCGCACGAAGGTGCGCACATACGTCGCCTATGTCGCTCAATGGTGCGCGCATCGGGCTCGCATGGCGCACGATGGTGCGCGCTTGCCGCTCGGTGGTGCGTGCATCGGGCGCGCATGGCGCACGATGGTGCGCGCATCGGGCTCGCATGGCGCACGATGGTGCGCATGGGGCGCCCATGCCGCACAGCGATGCGCGAATGGGGTGCCCACGCCGCACGAAGGTGCGTAAATGCGCCGCCCATGCCGCTTGATGGTGCACGCATCGGGCGGGCATGCCGCATGATGGTACGCGCATGTGGCCCGCATGCCGCACGAAGGTGTGCGCATGGGGCGCCCATGCCGCACAGCGATGTGCCCATGAGGCGCCCATGCCGCACGATGGTGCATGCATGCCGCACGAAGGTACGCACATACGGCGCCCATGCTGCTCGATGGTGCACTCATCGGGCGGGCATGGCGCTCGATGGTGCGCGTATGTGGCCCGCATGCCTCACGAAGGTGCGCGCATTGGGCGTCGATGCCTAACGAAGGTGCGCGGATGGTGCGCCCTTGCCCCACGATGGTAGGCGTATGGGGCGCGCATGCCGCACAATGGTGCGCGCATATGGCCCGCATGCCTTACGAAAGTGCGCACATAAGGCGCTCATGCCGCATGATGGTGCACTCATCGGGCGCGCATGCCGTACGATGGTGTGCACATGTGGCCCACATGCCACACGATGGTGCGCTCATGGGGCGCCTATGCTGCACGAAGGTGCGCGCATGGGGCGCCAATGCCGTAAGAAGGTGCGCATATGGGGCACGCATGCCATAAAATGGTACGCGCATGTGGCCTACATGCCGCACGAAGGAGCGTGCATGGGGCGCCCATGACGCACGATGGTGCGCTCATCGGGCGCACATGCCGCACGATGGTGCACACATGTGGCCCGCAGGACGCACGATGGTGCGTGCATGGGGCGCCCATGCCGCACGAAGGTGCTCGCATGGTGCGCCCTTGCCGCACGATGGTGCTCGCATTGGGCGCACATGCCGCCCGATGGTGCGTGTATGTGGCCCGCATGTCGTACGATGATGCGCGCATGGGGTGCCCATGCCGCACGATAGTGCGCGCATTTGGCCTGCATGCCGCACGAAGGTGCGCGCATTGGGCGCCTGTGCCGCACGATGGTGCGCGCAAGTGGCGCGTACGGGACGCTCAAGGGGCGCTGTTGGGGTACTGTTGGGCACGGCTAGCGCACTCTTGGGGCACAGCTGGGGGACGGTGGGGGTACAATTGGGGGATGATGGGGTATGTTGGGGGACGGCTTTGGCACTAGTAGGAGACGTTGGTCACGACGGGCAATGTTAAGCATTCGTAGGAATTGTGCAAGCGAAATTTATTATGACACGAATGTAGACATTGATATTCTTGTACAAGTAGTTTCCGAATCTACGAGGTAGTCTTAACTTTTGCCTTGTCCGACAAACTGTTCGTCACATTTGTGAGGCGAAATAGATTAATCGGTTTTCCAATCCATCCAAAACAAATTGTAACGCCAAATATCATGTAAACTAATTAATTTATAAATTAATATAAATTTTCCTGAATTTTCTAGTATTTTTTGTGATTTTTCCCTATTTTTAATAATTTTTCAATATTAAAAATTAATTTTTTGAAAAAACTAATTTTGAATATTATTTAACAAATTAATGTATGAATCAATATAATTTTTTCTGATTTTTCTACTATTTTTTCTGATTTTTTTCTATTTTTCGTGATTAAATATTAAAATATATTTTTTCAATTTTTTTTTTTTAAGCATTTGGATATCATATGATATCACTAAGGTGCAAGTTGGGTACGAAGATCATGCCATATGTGGCCTTTTATAGTGTAAAACACCCATTATGAATCTCTGGCAAAATGTATGCTACTGCTGTCACTTGGGTTTTTGCATTTAAATGTATTATAGGGTGGTATGCGGTGCCAATGCCGCATAATGGTGCACACATGTGGCCCGCATGCCGCCCGAAGGTGCGCGCATGGGGCGCCCACAACGCACGATGGTGCGCGCATGAGGCGCCTATGCTGCAGAAATGTGAGCGCATGGGGCACCCATGCCGCACGTTGGTGTGCGCATGAGGCACCCATATCGAGAGGCATGGAGCGCGCATGCCGCACGAAGGTGCGCTCATGCTGCACGAAGATGCACGCATGGGGCGCCCATGCCGCTCGATGGTGCGCATGCCGCACGATGGTGGGCGCATATGGCCCGCATGCAACATGAAGGTGCATGTATGGGGCGCCCATGCTTCACGATGGTGAGTGCATGGGGCGCTCATGCGCACTCTGGTGTGCACATGTGGCCCGCACGCCGCACGAAGGTGCGCGCATGGGCCGCCCATGCCGCGCGATGGTGCGCGCATGTGGCCCGCATGCCGCACGAAGGTGCGCGCTTGGGTCGCCCATGTCCCACGATGGAGCGCGCATGCCGCACGTAGGTGCGCACATACGGCGCCCATGCCGCTCGATGGTGAGGGCATCGGGCGCACATGGCGCACGATGGTGCGCGCATGTGGCCCGCTTGCCTCACGAAGGTGCGCACATGGGGCGTCCATGCCGCACGATGGTGCGCGCATGCCGCACGAAGGTGCGCACATGCGCCGCCCATGCCGCACGATGGTGCGCGCATCAGGTGCGCATGCCGCACGATGGTGCGCGCATATGACCTGCATGCCGCACAAAAGTGCGCGCATCGGGCGCTCATGCCGCACGATGGTGCGCGCATGCTGCATGAAGGTGCGTGCATGGGACGCCCATGCCTCACGAAGATGCGCGCATGGGGAGCCCATGCCGCATGAAGGTGCGCGCATGTGGTCTGCATGCCGCACGAAGGTGTGCGCATAGGGCGCCCATGCCACACGATGGTGCGCTCATGGGGTGCCCATGCCGCACAGCGATGCGCGCATGGGGCGCCCATGCCGCACGATGGTGCGCGCATGCCGTACGAAGGTGCGCACATGCGGCTCCCATGCCGCTCGATGGTGCGCCCTTGCCGCACAATGGTAGGCGTATGGGGAGCGCATGCCGCATGATGGTACGCGCATGGGACGCCCATGTTGCACGGTGGTGCGCGCATGTGGCCTGCATGCCGCATGATTGTGTGCGCATGGGGCACCCATGCCGCACGAAGGTGTGCGCATGATGCGCCCTTGCCGCACGATAGTGCGCGTATAGGGCGCGCATGCCGCACGATGGTGCGCGCATGTAGCCCTAATGCTGCACGAGGGTGCCCGCATGAGGCGCCCATGTCGCACGATGGTGCACTCATAGGGCGCGAATGCCGAATGATGGTACGCGTATGGGGCGCCCATGCAGCGCGGAGGTGCGCGCATGGTGCTCGGTTGCCCCACGATAGTGCTCGCATCGGGCGCGCATGCCGCACGATGGTGCTTGCATGTGGCCTGTATGCCGCACGATGGTGCGCGTATGAGGCGCCCATGCCGCACGATGGTGTGCCCATGTGGCCCGCATGCCGCACGAAGGTACGCATATAGGGCGCTTGTGCCGTACGATGGTGCGCGCAAGTAGCGCTCGCGAGCCGCTCGAGGGGCACTGTTGGGGGACGGCTGGGGCATTGTTGGGGCACAGTTGAGGGACAGTGGGGGTACACTTGGAAGACGATGGGGTATGTTGGGGTACGGCTTTGGCACTAGTAGGGAACGTTGGGCACGACGGGCAATGTTAAGCATTCGAGGGAATTGGGTATGCGAAATGTATTAAGTCATGAATGTAGACATTGATATTCTTGTGCAAGTGGTTTCCGAATCTACGAAGTAGTCTTAACTTTTGCCTTGTCCGACAAACTGTTCGTCACATTTGTGAGGCGAAATAGATTAATCGGTTTCCCAATCCATCCAAAACAAATTGTTACGTCAAATATCATGTAAACTAATTAATTTATAAATTAATATAAATTTTCCTGAATTTTCTAGTATTTTCATAATTTTCAAATATTAAAAATTAATTTTTCGAAAAAAATATTTTTGAATATTATTTAACAAATTAATGTATAAATTAATATAATTTTTTATGATTTTTCTATTAATTTTTCTGATTTTTTCCTATTTTTCGTAATTATTAAATATTAAAAATATTTTTTCAAATTTTTTTTAAGCATTTGGATATCATATGATATCAATAAGGTGCAAGTTGGGTACGAAGATCATGCCATATGGGGCCTTTTAGAGTGTAAAACACTCAGTATGAATCTCTGGCAAAATGTATGCTACTGCTGTCACTTGGGTTTTTGCATTTAAATGTATTATAGGGGGGTATGTGGTGTCAAGCCTCCTGGTCAAGGGCCATGCAGGGGGACGTTGTGGGCACTTCGTGGCACATTGTGGGCTATATCGTGGGTTATATCGTGGGCTATATTGTGGGCGGGAATGCCTACCTAGTGAATCACGCCGAGGTATTGCGATGCATACCCGTGCATTGGGGCCGTGCCACCCCCGCCCCGCGTCACCCAGCATGTCCTTCGGCGCGGCACCAGGATGGCTAATGAAGAACGTGGTGGTTTCCCTAGCCCCTCATTATCCATCTTGGTGCCGCAACACCATCGACGTCATTGGGATGGCTAATGAGGGGGCGAGTGGTTGCCTGAGCACAAAACTAGCCATCCCCGTGCCGCCGGCTAGGTACACGTTGGGGGCCATTCCTGTCCCCCGATGTGTCATTGGGCCTGCGTGATGCGCAAATCGCCTAGCACATGTGGCATTGGCTTTCCTTAAGCAATGACGCGAGCGTTGCGATGAGACGGTTGTTGATGCTTAAATGTCGTGGCGATCCAAGCACCATGCGGCCTTGAAGTCGTCCCCCGGTTGGTTCCGACGTGCCTGTACGATGCGCGAATCGCCTAGCACACGACGCCATGGTCCTCGCTGAGTCGTAATGTGACGGACGTGGTCTAGTGTCGTGGTGATCCAAGCACCGCGTAGGCAGGAAGGTAGTTTGCTTGTCCTGTTCCGTACATACGGGGGGACGGTGGGGGGCATTCGTGATGCGCGAATCGCCTAGCACATGTGGCATTGTCTTTCGTTAAGCAACGACGCGAGCGTTTCGATGAGACGATTGCTGATGCTTCAATGTCGTGGCGATCCAAGCACCATGGGGCCTTGAAGCCGTCCCCCAGTTCGTTCCAATAGGCCTGTACGATGCGCGAATCGCCTATCACACGATGCCATGGTCCTTGCTGAGTTGTAATGCGACAGACGTGGTCTAGTGTCGTGGCGATCCAAGCACCGCGTGGGCGGGAAGGTAGTTTGCTTGTCCAGTTAAGTGAATACAAATGCATACAGGGGGATGGTGGGGGACATACGTGATGCGCGAATCGCCTAGCACATGTGGCATTTACTTTCGTTAAGCAACGACGTGAGCGTTGCGATGAGGCGATTGTTGATGCTTCAATGTCGTGGTGATCCAAGCACCATGCGGCCTTGAAGCCGTCCCCCGGTTGGTTGCGACATGTTTGTGCGATGCCCGAATCGCCTAGCACATAACGCCATGGTCCTCGCTGAGTTGTAATGCGACGGACGTGGTCTAGTGTCGTGGCGATCCAAGCACCGCGTGGGCAGGAAGGTAGTTTGCTTGTCCCGTTCCGTGAATACAGGTGCATAAAGGGGGACGGTGGGAGGGATGCGTGATGCGCGAATCGCCTAGCACATGTTGGATTGGCTTTCGTTAAGCAATGACGCGAGCGTTGCGATGAGACGATTGTTGATGCCTCAATGTCGTGGCGATCCAAGCACCACGCATCCTTGAAGTCGTCCCCCGGTTAGTTCCGACGTGCTTGTACGATGCGCGAATCGCCTAGCACACGATGCCATGGTCCTTGCTGAGTTGTAATGCGACAGACGTGGTCTAGTGTCGTGGCGATCCAAGCACCGCGTGGGCAGGAAGGTAGTTTGCTTGTCCCGTTCCGTGAATACAGGTGCATACAGGGGGATGGTGGGGGGCAAGTATGATGCGCGAATCACCTAGCACATGTGGCACTGGCTTTCATTTA
>CM075771.1:13993924-13996424 GCA_037974665.1 Ehretia macrophylla | reverse complement strand
ATGCAAAATGTATTATGGCACGAATGTAGACATTGATATTCTTGTACAAGTGGTTTCCGGATCTACGAAGTAGTCTTAGCTTTTGCCTTGTCCGACAAACTGTTCGTCACATTTGTGAGGCGAAATAGATTAATCGGTTTCCCAATCCATCCAAAACAAATTGTAACGCCAAATATCATGTAAACTAATTAATTTATAAATTAATATAAATTTTCCTGAATTTTCTAGTATTTTTTGTGATTTTTCCATATTTTTCGTAATTTTTAAATATTAAAAATTAATTTTTCGAAAGAAATATTTTTGAATATTATTTAACAAATTTATGTATGAATTAATATAATTTTTTCTGATTTTTATACTTTTTTCTGATTTTTTCATATTTTTCGTTATTATTAAATATTAAAAAATATTTTTTCGAAATTTTTTTTAAGCATTTGGATGTCATATGATATCAATAAGGAGCAAGTTGGGTACGAAGATCATGTCATATGGGGCCTTTTACAATGTAAAACACCCATTATGAATCTCTGGCAAAATGTATGCTACTGCTGTCACTTGGGTTTTTGCATTTAAATGTATTATAGGGGGGTATGTGGTGTCAAGCCTCCTGGTCGAGGGCCATGCGGGGGGACGTTGTGGGCACTTCGGGGCACACAGTAGGCGATATCATTGGCTATATTGTGGGCTAAATTATGGGCGGGAATGCCTACCGAGTGAATCACGCCGAGGTATTGCGTTGCATACTCGTGCGTTGGGGCCGTGCCACCCCCGCCCCGCGTCCCCCAGCATGTCCCTCGGCGCGGTACCAGAATGGCTAATGAGGAACGTGGTGGCTTCCCTAGCCCCTCATTATCCATCTTGGTGCCGCAACACCGTCGACAACATTGGGATGGCTAATGAGGGGGCGAGTGGTTGCCCAAGCACAAAACGAGCCATCCCGGTGCCACCAGCTAGGTACACGTAGGGGGCTATTCCCGTCCCCCGATGTGTCATTGGGCCTGCGTGATGCGCGAATCGCCTAGCACATATGGCATTGGCTTTTGTTAAGCAACGACGCAAGCGTTGCGATGAGACAATTGTTGATGCTTCAATGTCATGGCGATCCAAGCACCATGCGGCCTTGAAGTCGTCCCCCGGTTGGTTCTGACGTGCCCGTGCGATGCGCGAATCGCCTAGCACACGACGCCATGGTCCTCGCTGAGTCATAATGCGACGGACGTGGTCTAGTGTCGTGGTGATCCGAGCACTATGTGGGCAGAAAAGTAGTTTGCTTGTCCCGTTCCGTGCATACGGGGGGACGATGGGGGGCATGCGTGATGCGCGAATCGCCTAGCACATGTGGCATTGGCTTTCGTTAAGCAACGACGCGAGCGTTGCAATGAGACGATTGTTGATGCTTCAATGTCGTGGCGATCCAAGCACCATGCGGCCTTGAAGTCGTCCCGTGGTTGGTCCCGACATGCCTGTGCGATGCGCGAATCGTCTAGCACACGACGCCATGGTCCTCGATGAGTCGTAATGCGACGGACGTGGTCTAGTGTCGTGGCAATCC
Source organism: Ehretia macrophylla (assembly GCA_037974665.1). Classification (NCBI taxonomy): domain Eukaryota; kingdom Viridiplantae; phylum Streptophyta; class Magnoliopsida; order Boraginales; family Ehretiaceae; genus Ehretia; species Ehretia macrophylla. The sequence goes on along the minus strand of CM075771.1, from coordinate 13,994,872 downwards.
AAGCACCGCATGGGTAGGAATGTAGTTTGCTTGTCCCGTTCCGTGCATATAGGGGGACGGTGGGGGGCATGCGTGATTCGCGAATCGCCTAGCACATGTGGCATTGGCTTTCGTTTAGCAACGACGCGAGCGTTACGATGAGACGATTGCTGATGCTTCAATGTCGTGGCGATCCAAGCACCATGGGGCCTTGAAGCCGTCCCCCAGTTGGTTCCGACAGGCCTATGCTATGCGCGAATCGCCTATCACATGATGCCATGGTCCTTGCTGAGTTGTAATGCGACGGACGTGGTCTAGTGTCGTGGCGATCCAAGCACCGCGTGGGCGGAAAGGAAGTTTGCTTGTCCCGTTCCGTGAATACAAATGCATACAAGGGACGGTGGGGGGCATGCGTGATGCGCGAATCGCCTAGCACATGTGGCATTGGCTTTCGTTAAGCAACGACGCGAGCGTTGCGATGAGACGATTGTTGATGCTTCAATGTCGTGGCGATCCATGCACCATACGACCTTGAAGCCATCCCCCGGTTGGTTCCGACGTGTATGTGCGATGCACGAATCGCCTAGCACACGACGCCATGGTACTCGCTGAGTTGTAATGCGACGGACGTGGTCTAGTGTCGTGGCGATCCAAGCACCGCGTGGGCAGGAAGATAGTTTGCTTGTCCTGTTCTGTGCATACGGGTGCATACAGGGGGACGGCGGGGGGCATGCGTGATGCGCGAATCGCCTAGCACATGTGGCATTGGCTTTCGTTAAGCAACGACGCGAGTGTTGCGATGAGATGATTTTTGATGCTTCACTGTCGTGGCGATCCAAGCACCATGCGGCCTTGAAGCCGTCCCCCAGTTGGTTCCGACGGGCCTGTGCGATGTGCGAATCGCCTAGCACATGACGCCATGGTCCTCATTGAGTCGTAATGCGACAGACGTAGTCTAGTGTCGTGGCG
>CM075771.1:13981424-13986424 GCA_037974665.1 Ehretia macrophylla | reverse complement strand
CCGCACGAAGATTCGCGCATGGGGCGCCTACGAAGGTGCACGCATGGGGCGCCCATGCCTCACGATGGGCCACATGCGCGCACCCATGCCTCACGATGGTGCACGCATGGGGCGCTCATGCGCACTCTGGTGTGCATATGTGGCCCGCATACTGTAAGTAGGTGCGCGCATGGGCCGCCCATGCTGCGCGATGGTGCGTGCATCAGGAGCGCATGCCGCATGATGGTGCTCGCATGTGGCCCGTATGCCGCACAAAGGAGCGCTCATGGGGCGCCCATGCCGCCCAACGATGCGCGCATGGTGCGCCCATGCCTCATGATGGTGCACGCATACCGCACGAAGGTGCGCACATGCAGCACCCATGCCGCACGATGGTGCATGCCTGGGGCGCGCATGCCGCACAATTTTGCGAGCATGTGGCCCGCATGCATCACGGAGGTGCACGCATGGGGCGCCCATGCCGCATAGCGATGCGCGCATGGGGCGCCCATGCCTCACGATGGTGCGCTCGTGCCGTACGAAGGTGCGCACATGCGGCGCCCATGCCGCTCGATGGTGTGCGCTTGTGGCCCGCATGCCGCATAGCGATGCGCGCATGGGGCGCCCATGCCACACAGCGATGCGCGTATGGGGCGCCCATGCCGCACGAAGGTGCGCACATACGGCGCCCATGCCGGTTGATGGTGCGCACATAGGGCGTGCGTGTAGCCCGCATGCCGCACGAAGGTTCACGCATTTGGTGCCCATGCTGCACGAAGGTGCGCGGATGGTGCGCCTTTGCAGCAGGATGGTAGGCGTATGGGGCGAACATGCCGCACGATGGTGCGCGCATGTGGCCCTAATGCTGCACGAAGGTGCGTTCATCGGGCGCCCATGCCGCACGATGGTGAGCTCATCGGGTGCGCATGCTGTATGATGGTGCATGCATGCGGCCCGGTGCCCCACGATGGTATGCGCATGGGGTGCGCATGCCGCACGAATGTACGTGCATGGTGCGCCTATGCAGCACGATGGTGCTTGCATGTGGCACGCATACCGCACGATGGTGCGTGCATGGATCGCCCATGCCGCACAATGGTGCGTGCATGTGGCCCGCATGCCGCACGAAGATGTGCGCATGGGGCGCCCATGCCGCACGATGGTGCGCGCAAGTGGCGCGCGCGGGCTGCTCAACGAGCGTTGTTGGGGCCCTGTTGGGGGACGGTGGGGGCACTGTTGGGGCACGGCTGGGGGACGGTGGGGGTACACTTAGGGGACGATGGGGCATGTTGGGGGACAACTTTGGCACTAGTAGGGGACGTTTGGCATGACGGGCAATGTTAAGCATTCGAGGGAATTGGGCATGCGAAATGTATTATGACACGAATGTAGACATTTATATTCTTGTACAAGTGATTTCCGAATCTACGAAGTAGTCTTAACCTTTGCCTTGTCCGACAAGTTGGTCGTCACATTTGTGAGGCGAAAAAGATTAGTCGGTTTCCTAATCTATCCAAAACAAATTGTAACGCCAAATATCATATAAACTAATTAATCTATGAATTAATATAAATTTCCCTGAATTTTCTAGTATTTTTTTGTGATTTTTTCTTATTTTTCGTAATTTTTAAATATTAAAAATTAATTTTTCGAAAAAAATATTTTTGAATAGTATTTAACAAATTAATGTATGAATTAATATAATTTTTTCTGATTTTTCTACTATTTTTTCTGATTTTTTCGTATTTATCGTAATTATTAAATATTAAAAAATATTTTTTTGAAAATTTTTTTTAAGCCTTTGGATATCATATGATTTCAATAAGGAGCAAGTTGGGTACCAAGATCATGCCTTATGGGGCCTTTTATAGTGTAAAACACCCATTATGAATCTCTGGCAAAATGTATGCTACTGCTTTCACTTGGGTTTTTGCATTTAAATGTATTATAGGGGGTATGTGGTGTCAAGCCTCCTAGTCGAGGGCCATGCGGGAGGACGTTGTGGGCACTTCGTGGCAAATTGTGGGCTATATCGTCGGCTATATCGTGGGCAATATTGTGGGTGGGAATGCCTACCGAGTGAATCACGCCAAGTTATTGCATTGCATACCCGTGCGTTGGGGCCGTGCCACCCCCGCCCCGCGAACCCCAGCATGTCCCTCGGCGCGGCACCAGGATGGCTAATGAGGAACGTGGTGGCTTCCCTAGCCCCTCATTATCCATCTTGGTGCCGCAACACCGTCGACATCATTGGGATGGCTAATGAGGGGTCGAGTTGTTGCCCAAGCACAAAACTAGCCATCCCCGTGCCGCCGGCTAGGTACACGTTGGGGGCCATTCCCGTCCCCTGATGTGTCATTGGGCCTGCGCGATGCGCGAATCACCTAGCAAATGTGGCATTGGCTTTTGTTAAGCAACGACGCGAGCGTTGCGATAAGGCAATTGTTGATGCTTCAATGTCGTGGCGATCCAAGCGCCATGCGGCCTTGAAGTCGTCTCCCGGTTGGTTCCGACGTGCCTATGCGATGCGCGAATCGCTTAGCACACGAAGCCATGGTCCTCGCTGAGTCATAATGCGACGGACGTGGCCTAGTGTCGTGGTGATCCAAGCACCGCGTGGGCAGGAAGGTAGTTTGTTTGTCCCGTTCCGTGCATACGGGGGGACGGTGGGGGGCATGCGTGATGCACAAATCGCCTAGCACATGTGGCATTGGCTTTCGTTAAGCAACGACGCGAGCGTTGAGATGGGACGATTGTTGATGCTTCATTGTCGTGGCGATCCAAGCACAATGTGGCCTTGAAGTCGTCCCCCTGTTGGTTCCGACGTGCTTGTGCGATGCGCGAATTGCCTAGCACACGACACCATAGTCCTCGCTGAGTCGTAATTTGACGGACGTGGTCTAGTGTCATGGCGATCCAACCACCGCGTTGGCCGGAAGGTAGTTTGCTTGTCCCGTTCCGTGCATACGGGGGGACGGTGGGGGGCATGCGTTATGCGCGAATCGCCTAGCACATGTGGCATTGGCTTTCATTAAGCAACGACGCGAGCGTTGCGATGAGACGATTGTTGATGCTTCAATGTCGTGGCGATCCAAGCACCATGGGGCCTTGAAGCCGTCCCCCGGTTGTTCCGACAGGCCTGTGCGGTGCGCGAATCGCCTAGCACACGATGCCATGGTCCTCGCTGAGTCGTAATGCGACGGACGTGGTCTAGTGTCATGGTGATCCAAGCACCGCGTGGTCGGGAAGGTAGTTTCCTTGTCCCGTTCTGTGAATACAAATGCATACGGGGGAACGGTGGGGGGCATGCGTGATGCGCGAATTGCCTAGCACATGTGGCATTGGCTTTCGTTAAGCAACGACGCGAGCATTGCGATGAGACGATTGTTGATGCTTCAATGTCGTGGAGATCCAAGCACCATGAGGCCTTGAAGCCGTCCCCCGGTTGGTTCCGACGTGTCTGTGCGATGAACGAATTGCCTAGCACACGACGCCATGGTCCTCGCTGAGTTGTAATGCGACGGACGTGGTCAAGTGTCATGGCGATCCAAGCACCGCGTGGGCAGGAAGGTAGTTTGCTAATCCCGTTCCGTGAATACAAATGCATACAGGGGGACGGTGGGGGGCATGCGTGATACGCGAATCGCCTAGCACATGTTGCATTGGCTTTCGTTAAGCAATGACACGAGCATTGCTATGAGACGATTGTTGATGCCTCAATGTCATGGCGATCCAAGCACCATGCGGCCTTGAAGTCATCCCCCGGTTGGTTCCGACGTGCCTGTGTGTTGCGCGAATCGCCTAGCACACGACGCCATGGTCCTCGCTGAGTCGTAATACGACGGACATGGTCTAGTGTCGTGGCGATCCAAGCACCGCGTGGGCAGGAAGGTAGTTTGCTTGTCCCGTTCCGTGAATACAGGTGCATACAGGGGGACGGTGGGGGGCATGCGTGATGCGCGAATCGCGTAGCACATGGTGCATTGGCTTTCATTAAGCAACGACTCGAGTGTTGCAATGAGACGATTGTTGATGCTTCAATGTCATGGCGATCCAAGCACCGTGCGGCCTCGAAGCCGTCCCCTAGTGTGTTCCTATGGGCCTGCGCGATGCGTGAATCGCCTAGCACACGACGCCATGGTTCTCGCAGAGTCGTAATGTGACGGACGTGGTCAAGTGTAGTGGCAATCCAAGCACTGCGTGTGCAGGAAGGTAGTTTTCTTGTCCCGTTCCGTGCATACGGGTGCTTACAGGGGGCCAGTGGGGGGCATGCGTGATGCGCGAATCGCCTAGCACTTGTGTCATTGGCTTTCGTTAAGTGACGACACAAGCTTTGCGATGAGACGATTGCTGATGCTTCACTGTGGTGGCGATCCAAGCATCATGCTGGCTCGAAGCCGTCCCCCGATGTGTTCCCACTGGCCTGCGCGATGCGCGAATCACCTAGCACACGACGCCATGGTCCTCGCTTAGTCGTAATACGACATACGTGGTCTAGTGTCGTGGCGATCCAAGCACTGCGTGGGCAGGAAGTCTGCTTCCGGTTGGTACCTCAGTGGCGTGCAATCGGTGCATGGTCGGGCACCACGAAGTAGGCCCTTAAGCTTGCGACGTGCAATCTGGTCATGTACCTCGTGCTGGTCCCGTCCCGTGTCCCTCAGAAATTCTTCATGCCTAGCGGTGCGTGCTCGGGCCATCTCGTCAGTTTCGTTCCCCGGAATGGCTTCGTTTGCCTAGACGGTGGGGCGGTTACCGACTTGGTGGTCTGGGCATAGCGAACGTGATAGCGCGTGAGTGGTGGTCTGCTTGTGTGGGTCGGTTGGATCCCTGCTTGAGCAGCGATGTCCGCCCCTGCTTGCCTTTTCATTCGCGGGCCGAGTACTTACGTTGCCTAGGTCGGTAGGTCAGTTTCCTGTGTTGCATACCTTCAAAGAAGGTAGTCCAAAGTCACATCGTCCATCTTTTGCCTTGCGTCTTCCTCCGTGGACGACGTGGGGCGAACGCCTAAGCACGTCCCATGG
>CM075771.1:13963924-13973924 GCA_037974665.1 Ehretia macrophylla | reverse complement strand
GCATGGGGCACCCATGCCGCACGAAGGTGCGCGCATGGTGCGCCCTTGCCGCACAATGGTGCGCGTATGGGGCGTGCATGCCGCACGATGGTGCGTGCATGTGGCCCTAATGCCGCACGAAGGTGCGCGCATGGGGCGCCCATGTCGCACGATGGTGCGCTCATCGGGCACGCATGCCACACGATGGTGCACGCATTCGGCCTGCATGCCGCACGATGGTGCGCGCAGGGGGCGCCAATGCCGCACGAAGGTGTGCGCATTGTGCGCCCTTGCCGCACGATGGTGCTTGCATGTGGGCCGCATGCCGCACGATGGTGTGCGCATGGGGTGCCCATGCCGCACGATGGTGCGTGCATGTGGCCCGCATGCCGGACGAAGATGCGAGCATGGGGCGCCCGTGCCGCACGATGGTGCTCGCAAGTGGCGCGCGCGGTCCTCTCAATGGGCGCTGGTGGGGCACGGCTGGGGCACTGTTGGGGTACAACTGGGGGACGGTGGGGGTATACTTGGGGGATGTTGGGGGATGTTGGGGGACGGCTTTGGCACTAGTAGGGGACGTTGGGCACGACGGGCAATGTTAAGCATTCGAGGGAATTGGGCATGCGAAATGTATTATGACACAAATGTAGACATTGATGTTCTTGTACAAGTAGTTTCCGAATCTACGAAGTAGTCTTAACTTTTGCCTTGTCCGACAAGTTGTTCGTCACATTTGTGAGGCGAAATAGATTAATCGGTTTCCCAATCCATCCAAAACAAATTGTAACGCCAAATATCATGTAAACTAATTAATCTATGAAATAATATAAATTTTCCTGAATTTTCTAGTATTTTTTGTGATTTTTTCCTATTTTTCGTAATTTTTAAATATTAAAAATTAATTTTTTGAAAAAAATATTTTTGAATATTATTTAAAAAATTAATGTATGAATTAATATAATTTTTACTGATTTTTCAACTATTTTTTCTGATTTTTTTTTCATATTTTTCGTAATTATTAAATATTAAAAAATATTTTTTCGAATTTTTTTTTTAAGCCTTTGGATATCATATGATATCAATAAGGAGCAAGTTGGGTACAAAGATCATGCCTTATGGGTCCTTTTATAGTGTAAAACACCCATTATGAATCTTTGGCAAAATGTATGCTACTGCTGTCTCTTGGGTTTTTGCATTTAAATGTATTATAGGGGGGGTATGTAGTGTCAAGCCTCCTGGTCGAGGGCTATGCGGGGGGACGTTGTGGGCACTTCGTGGCACATTGTGGGCTATATCATGGGCTATATCGTGGGCAATATTGTGGGCGGGAATGCCTACCGAGTGAATCACGCCGAGGTATTGCGTTGCATACCGGTGCGTTGGGGCCGTGCCACCCCCGCCCCGCGTCCCCCAGCATGTCCCTCGGCGCAGCACCAGGATGGCTAATGAGGAACGTGGTGGCTTCCCTAGCCCCTCATTATCCATCTTGGTACCGCAACACCGTCGACGTCATTGGGGTGGCTAATGAGGGGTTGAGGGGTTGCCCAAGCACAAAACTAGCCATCCCCGTGCCGCCGGCTAGGTACACGTCGGGGGCCATTCCTGTCCCCCGATGTGTCATTGGGCCTGCGTGATGCGCGAGTCGCCTATCACATGTGGCATTGGCTTTTGTTAAGCAACGGCGCGAGCGTTACAAAGAGACAATTGTTGATGCTTCAATGTCGTGGCGATCCAAGCACCATCCGGCCTTGAAGTCGTCCCCCGGTTGGTTCCGACGTGCCTGTACGATGCGCGAATCGCCTAGCACACGACGCCATAGTCCTCGCTTAGTCGTAATGCGACGGACGTGGTCTAGTGTCGTGGCGATCCAAGCACCGCGTGGGCAGGAAGGTAGTTTGCTTGTCCTGTTTCGTGCATACGGGGGGACTGTGGGGGGCATGCGTGATGCGCGAATCGCCTAGCATATGTGGCATTGGCTTTCGTTAAGCAATGACGCGAGCGTTGCGATGAGACGATTGTTGATGCTTCATTGTCGTGGCGATCCAAGCACCATGCGGCCTTGAAGTCGTCCCCTAGTTGGAACTGACGTGCCTATGCGATACGCGAATTGCCTAGCACACGACGCCATGGTCCTCGCTGAGTCGTAATGCGACGGACGTGGTCTAGTGTCGTGGTGATCCAAGCACCGCGTGGGCAGGAAGGTAGTTTGCTTGTCCCGTTCCGTGCATACGGGGGGACGATGGGGGGCATGCGTGATGCACGAATCTCCTAGCACATGTGGCATTGGCTTTCGTTAAGCAACGACGCGAGCATTGCGATGAGACGATTGCTGATGCTTCAATGTTGTGGTGATCCAAGCACCATGCGGCGTTGAAGTCGTCCCCCAGTTTGTTCCGACAGGCATGTGCGATACGCGAATCGCCTAGCACACGACGCCATGGTCCACGCTGAGTTGTAATGCGACGGACGTAGTCTAGTGTCGTGGCGATCCAAGCACCGCGTGGTTGGGAAGGTAGTTTGCTTGTCCCGTTCCGTGAATACAAATGCATACGGGGGGACGGTGGGGGGCATGCGTGATGTACGAATCGCCTAGCACATGCGGCATTGGCTTTCATTAAGCAACGAAGCGAGCGTTGCGATGAGACGATTGTTGATGCTTCAATGTTGTGGCGATCCAAGCACCATGCGCCCTCGAAGCAGTCCCCCGGTTGGTTCTGACATGTCTGTACGATGCACGAATCGCCTAGCACACGACGCCATGGTTCTCGCTGAGTTGTAATGCGGCGGACGTGGTCTAGTGTCATGGCAATCCAAGCACTGCGTGGGCAGGAAGGTAGTTTGCTTGTCCCGTTCAGTGAATACAAATGCATACAGGGGGACGGTGGGGGGCATGCGTGATGTGCGAATCGCCTAGCACATGTTGTATTGGCTTTCGTTAAGCAACGACGCGAGCGTTGCGATGAACCGATTGTTGATGCTTCAAAGTCCGGGCGATCCAAGCACCATGCGGCCTTGAAGTCATCCCCTTGTTGGTTCCGATGTGACTGTGCGATGCGCGAATCACCTAGCACTCGACGCCATGGTCCTCGCTGAGTCGTAATGCGACGGACATGGTTTAGTGTCGTGGCGATCCAAGCACCGCGTGGGCAGGAAGGTAGTTTGCTTGTCCCGTTCCTTGAATACAGGTGCATACAGGGGGACGGTGGGGGGCATGCGTGATGCGCGAATCGCTTAGCACATGTGGCATTGGCTTTCGTTAAGCAACGACGCGAGCGTTGTGATAAGACAATTGCTAATGCTTCAATGTCATGGCTATCCAAGCACTGTGCAGCCTCGAAGCCGTCCCCCGGTGTGTTCCTATGGGCCTGTGTGATGCGCAAATCGCCTAGTACACAACGCCATGGTCCTCGCTAAGTCGTAATGCGACGAAAGTGGTCAAGTGTCGTGGCAATCCAAGCACTGCGTGTGCAGGAAGGTAGTTTTCTTGTCCCGTTCCGTGCATACGGGTGCATACAGGGGGCCAGTGGGGGGCATGCGTGATGCGCGAATCGCCTACACGAGCGTTGCGATGAGATGATTGCTGATGCTTAAATATGGTGGCGATCCAAGCAACGTGCTGCCGCGAAGCCGTCCCCCGATGTGTTCCCACTGGCCTGCGCGATGCGCGAATCGCCTAGCACACGACCCCATGGTCCTCACTTAGTCGTAATGCGACGGACGTGGTCTAGTGTCGTGGCGATCCAAGCACTGCGTGGGCAGGAAGTCTGCTTTCGGTTGGTACCTCAGTTGCGTGCAATCGGTTCATGGTCGGGCACAGCGAAGTAGGCCCTTAAGCTTGCGACGTGCGGCCTGGTCATGCACCTCGTGCTGGTCCCGTCCCGTGTCCCTCAGAAATTCTTCGTGCCTAGCGGTGCGTGCTCGGGCCATCTCGTCCGTTTCGTTCTCCTGAAGGGCTTCGTTTGCCTAGACGGTGGGGCGGTTACCGGCTTGGTGGTCTGGGCATAGCGAACGTGATAGCACGTGAGTGGTGGTCGGCTTGTGTGGGTCGGTTGGATCCCTGCTTGAGCAGCGACGTCCGCCCCTACTTGCCTCTTCATTTGCGGGCTGAGTGCTTACGTTGCCTCGGTCGGTAGGTCGGTTTCCTGTGTTGCGTACCTTCAAAGAAGGCAATCCAAAGTCACATCGTCCATCTTTTGCCTTGCGTCTGCCTCCGTGGACGACGTGGGGTGAATCCCTAAGCACGTCCCGTGGTCCACGCTGCTCACTCCAACAAGTGCGGCACACGGGGCCCGTGGGGCATCACTCGATCTCTCGGATGCGGCACACCATGACGGTATGGGGTCCTTGGCCTCTCTTTGCCCAAAATCTAAGTTCGTTGCTAATCGCGTACGACGGTCGTGCGCTCATGTCGAGCCATCGACCCTTAGGGGATGATGTGCCTCGTGCGACGCCGGCGTCGGTGAGGAATGCTACCTGGTTGATCCTGCCAGTAGTCATATGCTTGTCTCAAAGATTAAGCCATGCATGTGTAAGTATGAACTAATTCAGACTGTGAAACTGCGAATGGCTCGTTAAATTAGTTATAGTTTGTTTGATGGTATCTACTACTCGGATAACCTTAGTAATTCTAGAGCTAATACGTGCAACAAACCCCGACTTCTGGAAGGGATGCATTTATTAGATAAAAGGTCGACGCGGGCTCTGCCCGTTGCTGCGATGATTCATGATAACTCGACGGATCGCACGGCCCTCGTGCCGGCGACGCATCATTCAAATTTCTGCCCTATCAACTTTCGATAGTAGGATAGTGGCCTACCATGGTGGTGACGGGTGACGGAGAATTAGGGTTCGATTTCGGAGAGGGAGCCTGAGAAACGGCTACCACATCCAAGGAAGGCAGTAGGCGCGCAAATTACCCAATCCTGACATGGGGAGGTAGTGACAATAAATAACAATACCGGGCTCAAAGAGTCTGGTAATTGGAATGAGTACAATCTAAATCCCTTAACGAGGATCCATTGGAGGGCAAGTCTGGTGCCAGCAACCACGGTAATTCTAGCTCCAATAGTTTATATTTAAGTTGTTGCAGTTAAAAAGCTCATAGTTGGACTTTGGGATGGGTCAGCCGGTCCGCCTCAGGTGTGCACCGATCGTCTCGTCCCTTCTGCCGGCGATGCGCTTCTGGCCTTAACTTGCCGGGTAGTGCCTCCGGCGCTGTTACTTTGAAGAAATTAGAGTGCTCAAAGCAAGCCTACTATCACGGGATCAGAGATTGAGTCTGAAAATCCTGTCGCCGTGCGGCCTTAGCCAACACTGAAGGCTATCTAAGTGTTGAGATCAGAGTAAGCAGCACGAAACTAAGGTGTTAGAGGTTGGCAGCCTCAACACTTAGTCATTTTTCAGCACACAAGCTTGCAGTGGGCGGTTTGAGTGAAGTCTAACCCGAAGGCAAGCTAAACCGAGGGACTATTGCTTGTAGGAAACTGAAATTTGGCTAAGTATAGAGAGCTTGAAGGATGTACGGAAATGGTTGAGTGAATCTGTTTTTCATTGCTGAAAAATGGCTATACAATGCTCTATTTATAGCTTACAGAAAGCATGATCAATGGCCTATGATCTATACATTTGGCGCCATTATGATCTTGCCATTTGTCATCATTTACAAAGATATTTTCATAGATAATTAGCTAGAAAATTCCAAACTTAAGCACCAAAATTGCAGTTGGAAAAATCTAGACTGTCTCGGGCAGCTTGGGCAGTCCGCCGGGCAGCTTTCTTCTTCAGCCATTTTCTAGAATTTTCCTGCACCAAAATCTGGATTTCTCCACCAATTTCCGCCCAGCAGCTTCCTGAACCAGCTCCACCGCCCTGGAATACTCTGGAATCGTTGGGAAGGGTCTAGAAATGCCTTAGGCAAATTTTCGCATATGCACCATTGGCCTCATTTCGTGCACGTTTCAGCAAAGTCGTCGGTCTCGTTGGGCCAAAGCGTGCATTCCGTCTCACCCTCCCCCACCTAAGTCGGCGTCGTCCCCGACGCCTTAGCACGCTGGAACTCCTCGATCTCCTTTTTGAACTGCCACATCAAATCTTCGTGCTCCCAGCTATTTTCATTCTCGGGCAAGCCTTTCCATTTCACCAAGTACTCAGTCCATCTCTTCACACCACGTTTGCCCTTCTTTCGGTCAGCCAAGATTTTATCCACCTGCCGGTCATATGAGGTGACGACGCCTGTTGGGGCACGACTTGATTCACCTCGGCTCGGGTCCTCCGTATCTGCATGATAGGGCTTCAAAAAGCTCACATGGAACACCGGATGAATCTTCAACTTGGTTGGTAGCTCAAGTTGATAGGAAACTTTGCCAACCCGTTTCACCACCCTGAACGGTCCTTCATATCCCCGCACCAATCCTTTATGCACCGAATGAAGGGACTTGAATTGTGTAGGAATCAACTTCACCATCACCATGTCACCTTCATTATATTCCACGAACCGTCTCTTTTTGTCGGCCCACTTCTTCATTTTCTTGGCTGCTTTCTCAAGAGTGGCACGGGCCAGGTCCCGTTCCTCCTGCATCTCCTTGGCAAACTTGTAGGCAGCTGGGGCATTCCCTGTATAGCCAGAGTCAACCGTGTGTGGGGTTAACGGTTGTCGGCTAGTGGCTAGTTCAAATGGGCTCCGTCCTGTTGATTCCGACCTCTGGAGGTTATAGGAAAACTGGGCCACATCAAGCAACCGAACCCAGTCCCGGTGATTGGCAATCACATAATGCTGCAGGTACAGCTCCAATAATGCATTCACCTGTTCCGTTTGCCCATCGGTCTGCGGATGAAAGCTTGTTGAGAAGGCCAGGTTGGAACCAAGCAACTTGAACAGCTCAGACTAGAATTGCCAGTGAAACGAGGGTCACGGTCACTGACAATCGTCTTCGGCACTCCCCACCATTTCACCACGTACCTCATGAAGAGTCTGGCTGTTTCTTGTGCGGTAACATTCGGCGAGGCTGGGATGAAGATAGCACACTTTGAAAATCTGTCCACCACGACCAAAATTGTGCCACATCCCTCTGACTTCGGCAGGCAAGTGATGAAGTCCATCGTGACACTTTCAAACGGGTACTCTGGCACCGGTAATGGTTGTAGGAGTCCAGCCAGATGTTTATGCTTGAGCTTGTCTTGCTGACACACAAGACATGTATGCACATAAGTCTCCACGTCATCTCGCATCCGGGGCCAATAGTAAGCATCTTCTACCAAGGCCATAGTGCGATGCATGCCGGGGTGACCTGCCCACAAGGAATCATGGCACTCCTTCAGAATTTCACGCCTCAAGTTTCCCCACTTCGGCACATACAGTCGGTCACCCTTCGTCAGCAATAGTCCATCCCTTTCCCAAAACCGTCAGGTCTTGCCCTCCTTGGCATAGTTGAGCAGTCCTTAAGCAACTGGATCATGCTTCAGCCCCTCCGGTATCTTGTCATTCAAGGGACTAGTGGGACGGCTAATGGTAGCAAGCTCCGCCTTTCTACTCAGTGCATCGGCAACACGGTTGTCACGGGCTAGCTTATATTCCATTACGAAATCAAACTCCGCCAAGAATCCTTGCCACCGGGCTTGCTTGGGAGTCAGCTTCTTTTGGGTTTGGAAATAGCTTGCAGCAACATTATCAGTCTACACCACAAACTTTGTCCCAAGCAAGTAATGTCGCCAGGTCCGTAGGCAATGCACGACGGCAGTCATCTCCTTCTCGTGCACCGAGTACCGTCATTCCGTGTCATTTAGCTTGCGGCTCTCATAGGCAATTGGGTGTTTATCCTGCATCAACACACCACCAATTGCAAAATCAGAGGCATCAGTATGTACCTCAAATGGCTTACCGAAATCTGGTAACGCCAACACCAGCTCGGCTGTGACTGCGACTTTTAGGACTTCAAAGGCACATTGGCACGTCTCATCCCACGACCACGGTCTATTTTTCTTGAGCATATCTGTCAATGGAGCAGCAATAGCCGAATAGCCCTTGATAAATCTCCGATAATAGTTCACCAACCTGAGAAACGACCGCAACTGTGGGACACCGTTGGGCGGCTCCCAGTCAAGAATAGCCTGCACCTTGGCTGGATCCATCCGAATCTTGCCTCTGCCAATGATATGCCCAAGGAAGTGCACCTCTTCCTTGGCAAAGCTACACTTCTCCAGTTTAATGTACAGCTCGTGCTCCCTCAGCTTTTGGAAAACCTACCTCAAATGCACCACATGGTCCTCCAAACTTGAGCTGTAAACGACAATGTCGTCTAGGTAGACGACCACAAACATGTCCAGGAATGGCTGGAACACTTTGTTCATCAAAGTACAAAATGTGGCAGGGGCATTAGTTAAACCAAATGGCATGACCAGAAATTCATAAGCACCATACCTGGTCACGCAGGCCGTTTTTGCTTTGTCCCCTTCAGCAATCCTGACTTGCCAATATCCCGACCGCAAGTCAATTTTAGAAAAGTACCGGGCTGCACCCAACTGATTGAACAGCTCCATGATCAGTGGGATGGGGTACTTGTTCTTGATGGTGATCTTGTTCAACGCCCTATAGTCCACGTACATCCTAATGGAACCATCGACCTTTTTCTGGAACAGCACCGGGGCACCAAACGGGCTACTGGATGGCCTGACCATACCTGCATCAAGAAGTTCTTGCAACTGTTGTTTTAGCTCGGCTAACTCATTCTGGGCCATCCTGTACGGTGGTTGGGCTGGAGGTCGTGCACCTTCCACCAGCTCAATCTTATGGTCTACTTCACGTTTCGGGGGCAACCGTTTAGGCAACTCCTTCAGCATGATGTCGGCATACTCACCAAGCACAACCTACACAGACTGGGGAATAGGGTCTGGTCCCCTATCTGGTTCATCCTCACGGACAGTCACCAAGTAGGTTTCCTCCTGTCGTTTAAGCCCTTTCACCAACTGCATAGCCGATAGGGTCTTCGCTCCGGCTTTGGTTTCCCACACCATCGGCACCGTGCATGGCCTGTAACTGCTTGTTAACACAAGTAAGTTACCAAATGGAACCAAGAAAGCAAGTACCTCATCGAGCCACTCTAACCCGAGCACCACGTCATAGTCATCCAATGGCACCACGGTGTAGTTGACATATCTTTGCCATTCACCGATCCTGGTCCGCACACAACGAGCAACACCAATGATAGGCATGGCCTTGGAGTTGGCTACCTTAATTAGGCCTTGGGTCTTGGTCACCCGAAGGTCCAGCTTGGTTGCAACATCAGCCCTCATGAAATTGTTGGTGGCCCCTGTATCCACTAATGCCTTAAGCGGTCTGCCGCTGATATTGATGGAGACAAACAACGACCCCTTCCGTTGTTCTGCCAATTTCTCCACTTAGGCCTTCACGGCATTTAGAATCTGCAACGACCCCATCTGTGTTTCCTGCTCTTGGGACTGTTCGGCTTCACGTTCCTGGATCAACGAAGCCATTTTGCCTCTTTGGGGACATTCGGCAATGCGGTGGTCCTTGCTACCACATAGGTAGCACTCGTACATTTTTGGCTTGAGCTGTTGGTTCCCCTATTTGCCACTGTCAGACTATTGTTTACCCTTGCCTTTGTTTTGTAGGGGTTTAGGTGAGCCATACTTGTTTACATTGGTAGAGGACGAGGTTGAGCCTTTGTCCCGATTTCTTCCTCCCCCACCTTTCCCCTTGCTTAGTCCTTGGCCCTTGGGCTTGGCAGTGTCACCTTTACTTGGAAATTCAATTAAGCTCTCGGCTGCAGCATTGCAGGCCGTCCAGGAAAGTAAATAAGGCATCTTTATCAGGTAAGTCAGGGATTTCAAGTAATACCTCTTGAAAAGCCTTGACATATTCACGTATCACGCCCTTATGCGTCAGCCGCCTCAATCGTCCATGGGCCTCGTACTCAACATTTTCAGGATAAAACTGCTTCTTGATTTCAACCTTGAAATCGTCCCAAGTATTAATGGTGCATAGACCTTTCTCAATGTCGGTAGA
>CM075771.1:13951424-13956424 GCA_037974665.1 Ehretia macrophylla | reverse complement strand
CCATGACGCACGAAGGTGCGTGCATGGGGCACCCATGCCGCACGTTGGTGTGAGCATGGGGCGCCCATATCGAGCGGCATAGTGCGCGCACGCCGAACGAAGGTGCGCCTATGCTGCACGAAGATTTGCGCATAGGGCGCCCACGATGCGCGATGGTGCGAGCATGCTGCACAAAGGTGCACGCATGGGGCGCCCATGCCTCGCGATGGGCCACATGCGCACACCCATGCCTCACGATGGTGCGCGCATGGGGCGCTCATGCGCACTCTGGTGTGCGCATGTGGCCCGCATGCCACAAGTAGGTACGCGCATGGGCCGCCTATGCCACGCGACGGTGCGCGCATCGGGCGCGCATACCGCAAGATGGTGCGCGCATGTGGCCCGCATGCCGTACGAAGGTGCGCGCATGGGTAGCCCATGCCGCACAGCGTTGCACGCATGGGGCGCCCTTGCCGCACGATGGTGCGCGCATGCCGCACGAAGGTACGCACATGCGTCGCCCATGCCGCTCGATGGTGTGCGCATCGGGCGCGCATGGAGCACGATGATGCGCGCATGTTGCCCGCATGCTGCACGAAGGTATGCGCATGGGGTGCCTATGCCGCATAGCGATGCGCGCATGGGGCGCCCATACCGCACAGCGATGCGCGAATGGGGTGCCCATGCCGCACGATGATGCACATATGCGGCGCCCATGCAGCTCGATGGTGCGTGCATGTGGCCCGCATGCCGTAAGAAGGTTCGTGCATTGGGCATCCATGCCCCACGAAGGCGCGCGGATGGTGCGCCCTTGCCGCACGATAGTAGGCGTATAGGGCGCACATGCCGCACGATGGTGCATGCATGTGGCCCGCATGCGGCACGAATGTGCGAGCATGGGGCGCCCATGTCGCACGATGGTGCGCTCATCGGTAGTGCATGCCGCACGATGGTACGCGCATGTGGCCCGCATGCCGCACGATGGTGTGCACATGGTGCGCCTATGCCGCACGGTGGTGCACGCATCGGGCGCGTATGCTGCACGATGGTGCTTGCATGTGGCCCACATGCCGCACGATGGTGGGCACATGTGGCCCTAATGCAGCACGAAGATGCACGCATGGGGAGCCGATGCCGCATGATGATGCGCGCATCTGGCGCGTATGCTGCACGATGGTGCACGCATGTGGCCCACATGCCGCACGAAGATGCGCGTATGTGGCCTGTATGCCGCACGAAGGTGCGCGCATTGGGCGCCCGTGCCGCACGATGGTGCGGGCAAGTGGCGCGCGCGTGCCGCTCAAGGGGCGCTGTTGGGGCACTGTTGGGGTACGGCTGGGGCGCTGTTGGGGCACGGCTGGGGCACTGTGGGGGTAGACTTGGGGGACGTTGGGGGATGTTGGGGGATGTTGGGGGATGGCTTTGGCACTAGTAAGGGACGTTGGGCACGACAGGCAATGTTAAGCATTCGAGGGAATTGGGCATGCGAAATGTATTATGACTCGAATGTAGACATTGATATTCTTGTACAAGTGGTTTCCGAATCTACGAAGTAGTCTTCACTTTTGCCTTGTCCGACAAGCTGTTCGTCACATTTGTGAGGCGAAATAGATTAATCGGTTTCCCAATCCATCCAAAACAAATTGTAACGCCAAATATCATGTAAACTAATTAATCTATGAATTAATATAAATTTTCCTGAATTTTCTAGTATTTTTTGTGATTTTTTCCTATTTTTCGTAATTTTTAAATATTAAAAATTATTTTTTCGAAAAAAATATTTTTGAATATTATTTAACAAATTAATGTATGAATTAATATAATTTTTTCTAATTTTTCTACTATTTTTTCTGATTTTTTCATATTTTTTGTAATTATTAATATTAAAAATTATTTTTTCAAATTTTTTTTTTTTAAGCCTTTGGATATCATATGATATCAATAAGGAGCAAGTTGGGTACAAAGATCATGACTTATGGGGCCTTTTATAGTGTAAAACACCAATTATGAATCTCTGGCAAAATGTATGCTACTGCTGTCACTTGGGTTTTTGCATTTAAATGTATTATAGGGGGTATGTGGTGTCAAGCCTCCTGGTCGAGGGCCATGCGGGGGGACGTTGTGGGCACTTCGTGGCACATTGTGGGCTATATCGTGGGCAATATTGTGGGCGGGAATGCCTACCGAGTGAATCACGCCGAGGTATTGCGTTGCATACCCGTGCGTTGGGGCCGTGCCACCCCCGCCCCGCGTCCCCCAGCATGTCCCTCGACGCGGCACCCGGATGGCTAATGAGGAACGTGGTGGCTTCCCTAGCCCCTCATTATCCATCTTGGTGCCGCAACACCGTCGACGTCATTGGGATGGCTAATGAGGGGTCGAGTGGTTGCCCAAGCACAAAACTAGCCATCCCCGTGCCACTGGCTAGGTACACTCTGGGGGACATTCCTGTCCCCCGATGTGTCATTAGGCCTGCGTGATGCGCGAATGTGGTGGGAATCGCCTAGCACCATGCGGCCTTGAAGTCGTCCCCCAGTTGGTTACGACGGGCCTGTGCGATACGCGAATCGCCTAGCATACGACGCCATGGTCCTCGCTGAGTCGTAACGCGACGGACGTGGTCTAGTGTCGCGGCGATCCAAGCACCGTTTGGGAAGGAAGGTAGTTTGCTTGTCCCGTTCCGGGCATACAGTGGGACGGTGAAGGGCATGCGTGATGCGCAAATCACCTAGCACATATGGTATTGGCTTTCGTTAAGCAACAACGCTAGCGTTGCGATGAGAAAATTGCTGATGCTTCAATATCGTGGAGATCCAAGCACCATGCGGCCTTGAAGTCGTCCCCCGATAGGTTCCAACAGGCTTGTGCGATGCGCGAATCGCCTAGCACACGACGCCATGGTCCTCGCTGAGTCGTAATGCGATGGACGTGGGCTAGTGTCGTGGCGATCCAAGCACCGCGTGGGCAGGAAGGTAGTTTGCTTGTCCCGTTCCGTGCATACGGAGGGACGGTGGGGGGGCATGCGTGATGCGCGAATCGCCTACCACATGTGGCATTGGCTTTCGTTCAGCAACGACGCGAGCGTTGCGATGAGACGATTGCTGATGCTTCAATGTCGTGGCGATCCAAGCACCATGGGGCCTTGAAGTCGTCCCCCTGTTGGTTACGACAGGCCTGTGCGATGCGTGAATCGCCTAGCACACGACGCCATAGTCCTCGCTGAGTCATAATGCGACGGACGTGGTCTAGTTTCGTGGCGATCCAAGCGCCGCGTGGGCGGGAAGGTAGTTTGCTTGACCCGTTCCGTGAATACAAATGCATACGAGGGGACTGTGGGGGGCATGCGTGATGCGCAAATCGCCTAGCACATGTGGCATTGGCTTTCGTTAAGCAACGACGGGAGCGTTGCGATGAGATGATTGTTGATGCTTCATTGTCGTGGCAATCCAAGCACCTGCGGCCTTGAAGCTGTCCCCGGTTGGTTCCGACGTGTCTGTGCGATCACGAATCGCCTAGCACACGACGCCATGGTCCTCGCTAAGCTGTAATGCGACAGACGTGGTCTAGTGTCATGGCGATCCAAGCACCATGTGGGCAGGAAGATAGTTTGCTTGTCTCGTTCGGTGAATACAAATGCATACAGGGGGACGGTGGGGGGCTTGCGTGATGCGCGAATCACCTAGCACATGTTGCATTGGCTTTTGTTAAGGAACGACGCAAGCGTTGCGATGAGACGATTGTTGATGCTTCAATGTCGTGGCGATCCAAGCACCATGCGGCCTTGAAGTCGTCCCCCGGTTGGTTCCGACAGGCCTGTACGATGCGCGAATCGCCTGGCACACGACGCCATGGTCCTCGCTGAGTCGTAATGCGACGGACATGGTCTAGTGTCGTGGCGATCCAAGCACCGCGTGGGCGGGAAGGTAGTTTGCTTGTCCCATTCTGGGATTACAAATGCATATGGGGGGACGGTGGGGGGCATGCGTGATGCGCGAATCGCCTAGTACATGTGGTATTGGCTTTCGTTAAGCAACGACGCGAACTTTGCGATGAGATGATTGCTGATGCTTCAATGTCGTGGCAAACCAAGCACCATGCGGCCTTGAAGCTGTCCCCCGGTTGGTTCTGATGGGTCTGGACGATGCACGAATCGCCTAGCACACGACGCCATGGTCCTCACTGAGTTGGAAAGCGACGGACGTGGTCTAGTGTCATGGCGATCCAAGCACCGCGCGGGCAGGAAGGTAGTTTGCTTTCCCGTTCCGTGCATACGGGGGGCGGTGGGAGGCATGCGTGATGCGCAAATCGCCTAGCACATGTGGCATTGGCTTTCGTTAAGCAACAACTCGAGCATTGCGATGAGGCAATTGTTGATGCTTCAATGTCGTGGCGATCCAAGCACCATGCGGCCTTGAAGTCGTCCCCTGGTTGGTTCTGACGTGCCTGCGCGATGCACGAATCGCCTAGCAAACGGCACCATGGTCCTCGCTGAGTCGTAATGCGACGGACGTGGTCTAGTATCGTGGCGATCCAAGCACCGCGTGGGCAGGAAGGTAGTTTACTTGTCCTGTTCCGTGAATACAGGTGCATACAGGGGGACGGTGGGGGGCATGCGTGATGCGCGAATCGCCTAGCACATATGTCATTGGCTTTCGTTAAGCAACGAATCGAGCGTTGCGAAGAGACGATTGCTAATGCTTCAATGTCATGGCGATCCAAGCACCGTGCGGCCTCGAAGCCGTCCCCCGGTGTGTTCCTATGGGCCTGCACGATGCGCGAATTGCCTAGTACACGAAGCCATGGTCCTCGCTGAGTCGTAATATGACGGGCGTGGTCTAGTGTCGTGGCGATCCAAGCACCGCGTGGGCAGGAAGGTAGTTTTCTTGTCGCGTTCCGTGCATACGGGTGCATACAGGGGGACGGTGGGGGGCATGCGTGATGCGCGAATCGCCTAGCACTTGTGGCATTGGCTTTCGTTAAGTGACGACACGAGCGTTGCGATGAGACGATTGCTGATGCTT
>CM075771.1:13938924-13943924 GCA_037974665.1 Ehretia macrophylla | reverse complement strand
AAGTGTTAGACAACCTATGCTCACTTCATAAGAGATGGCAAAAAATTTGAATCCAACCTTGTGTGTTGCCGGCCCGGCGAGGTGCCTAACGTTCTTCCCTTAGCATTAACGGTGACTGAGGTTATGTTGCCCCTATCTTCGGCATGGCTGGGCACGTTGGGGAATGGTTGCGGCACGACTGCACACGGTGTTGCACGACAGCGCACGATTGGGCCTCCGATGGGGCACCTACTTGGGGCACCTAGTTGGCGCGCGCATGCGGCGCCCATGACGCACAATGGTGCGCACATGTGGCCCGCATGCCGCACGAAGGTGCGCGCATGGGGCACCGACAACGCACGATGGTGCGCGCATGAGGAGCCCATGCCACACGAAAGTGTGCGCATTGGGCACCCATGCAGCACGTTGGTATGCGCATGGGGCGCCCATATCGAGCGGCATGGTGTGCGCATGCCGGACAAAGGTGCGCCCATACCGCACGAAGATGCGCGCATGGGGGGCCCACGCCTCGCGATGGGGCGAGCATGGCACACGAAGGGGCACGCATGAGGGGCCCATGACTCACGATGGACCACATGCGTGCACCCATGCCTCACGATGGTGCGTGCATGGGGCTCTGATGCGCACTCTAGTGTGCGCATGTGGCCCGTATGCCGCAAGTAGGTACGCGCAAGGATCGCCCATGCCGCGCGATGGTGCGCGCATCCGGCGCGCATGCCTCACAATGGCGCACGCATGTGGCCTGCATACCGCATGAAGGTGCGCGCATGGGGCGCCCATGCCGCACAGCGATGCGCACATGGGGCGCCCATGCCTCACGATGGTGCGCGCATGCTGCACGAAGGTGCACACATGCGGCGTCCATGCCGCTAGATGGTTCGCGCATCGGGCACGTATGGCGCACGATGGTGTGCGCATGTGTCCCGCAAGCTGCACGAAGGTGCGTGTATGGGGCGCCCATGCCGCACAGTGATGCGCGAATGGGGCACCCATGCCGCACGATGGTGAGCGCATGCTGCACGAAGGTGCGCACATGCGGCGCCCATGCCGCTCGATGGTGGACGCATTGGGCGCGCATGGGGCACGATGGTGCGCGCATGCCGCACGAAGGTGCGCGCATGGGGCGCCCATGCCGCACAGCGATGCACGCACGGGGTGCCTATGTCGCACGATGGTGCGCGCATACCGCACGAATGTGAACACATGCGTCGCCTATACCGCTCGATAGTGCGCGCAAGTGGCCCGCATGGCGCACGAAGGTGCGTGCATGGGGCGTCCATGCCGCACAGCGATGCGCGCATGGGGCGCCCATGCCGCACTATGGTGTGCGCATGCCGCACGAAGGTGCGCACATGCGGTGCCCATGCCGCTCGATGGTGCACGCATCGGGCGCGCATGGCGCACGATAGTACACGCATGTGGCCCGCATGCTGCACGAAGGTGCGCTCATGGGGTGCCTATGCCGTACAGCAATGCGCGCATGGGGCGCCCATGCTGTACGAAGGTGCGCACATGCGGCGCCCATGTCGCTCGATGGTGCGCGTATCGGGCGCTCATGGCGCACGATGGTGCGATCATGTGGCCCGCATGCCGCACAAAGGTGCGCGCATTGGGCGCCCATGCCGCACAATGGTACACGCATGGGGCGCGCATGCCGCACGAACGTACGCACATGCGGCGCCCATGCCGTTCGATGGTGCGCGCATCGGGCGTGCATGTGGCCTGCATGCCGCACGAAGGTTTGCGCTTTGGGCACCCATGCCACACGATGGTGCGCGGAAGGTGCGCCCTTGCCGCACGATGGTAGGCGTATGGGGCGCACCTGCCGCACGATGGTGCGCGCATGAGGCCCGCATACCGCATGAAGGTTTGCGCATGGGGCGCCCATGTTGCACGAAGGTATGCGCGTGGGGCGCGCATGCCGCACGATGGTACGCGCATGTGGCCCGCATGCCGCACGAAGGTGCGCGCATGGGGCGCCCATGCCACACAGCGATGCGCGCATGGGACGCCCATGCCGCATTATGGTGCGCGCATGCCGCACAAAGGTGTGCACATGCGTCGCCCATGCCGCTCGATGGTGCGCGCATTGGGTGCGGATGGCGCACGATGGTGCGCGCATGTGGCCCGTATGCCGCACGAAGGTGTGCATATGGGGCGCCCATGCCGTACAGCGATGCGTGCATGGGGCGCCCATGCTGCACGAAGGTTCGCACATGCGGCGCCCATGCCGCTCGATGGTGGGCGCATCGGGCGAGCATGACGCACGATGGTTCGCCCATGTGGCACGCATGTTGCAAGAAGGTGCGCGCATGGGGCGCCCATGCCGCACAGCAATGCGCGCATAGGGCGTCCATGCCGCACGAGGGTTCGCATATGCGGCACCCATGCCGCTCGATGGTGTGCGCATGGTACACGCATGTGGCCCGCATGCCGCATAAAGGTGCGCGCATGGGGCGCCCATGCTGCACGAAGGTGCGCGGATGGTACGCCCTTGCCGCACGATGGTAGTCGTATAGGGCGCACATGCCGCACGATGGTGCGTGGATGGTGCGCCCTTGCCGCACGATAGTGTGCGTATGGGGCGAGCATGTCGTACGATGGTGCGCGCATGTGGCCCTAATGCCGCACAAAGTTGCACGCATGGGGCACCCATGTCGCACGATGGTGCGCTCATCGGGCGCGCATGCTGCACGATGTTGCACGCATGCGGCACGATGGTGTGTGCATGGGCCGCCCATGCTGCACGCATGGTGCGCGTATGGTGCGCCCTTGCCTCACGATGGTGCTTGCATGTGGTCCGCATGCCGCATGATGGTGTGCACATGGGGCGCCCATGCCGCACGAAGGTGTGGGCATGGGGAGCCCATACCGCACGATGGTGCGCACATGTGGCCCACATGCTGCACGAAGGTGCGCACATGGGGCACCCATGCCGCATGAAGGTGCACGCAAGTGGCGTGCGCGTGCCGCTCAAGGGGCGCTATTGGGGCACGGCTGGGGCACTGTTGGGACACAGCTGGGGGACGGTAGGGGTACACTTGGGGGACGTTGGGGGATGTTGGAGGACGGCTTTGGCACTAGTAGGGGACGTTGCGCACGACGGGCAATGTTAAGCATTCGAGGGAATTGGGCATGCAAAATGTATTATGACACGAATGTGGACATTGATATTCTTGTACAAGTGGTGTATGAATCTACGAAGTAGTCTTAACTTTTCCCTTGTCCGACAAGCTGTTCGTCACATTTGTGAGGCGAAATATATTAATTGGTTTCCCAATCCATCCAAAACAAATTGTAATGCCAAATATCATGTAAACTAATTAATATATGAATTAATATAAATTTTCCTGAATTTTTAGTATTTTTTTGTGATTTTTTCCTATTTTTCGTAATTTTTAAATATTAAAAATTAATTTTTTGAGAAAAAATTTTGAATATTATTTAACAAATTAATGTATGAATTAAAATAATTTTTTCTGAGTTTTTCATATTTTCGTAATTATTAAATATTAAAAGATATTTTTTCAAAATTTTTTTTTTTAAGCCTTTGGATATCATATGATATCAATAAGGAGTAAGTTGGGTACAAAGATCATGCCTTATGGGGCCTTTTATAGTGTAAAACACCCATTATGAATCTCTGGCAAAATGTATGCTACTGCTGTCACTTGGGTTTTTGCATTTAAATGTATTATAGGGGGGATGTGGTATCAAGCCTCCTGGTCGAGGGCCATGCGGGGGGACGTTGTGGGCACTTCGCGGCACATTGTGGGCTATATCGTGGGCTATATCGTGGGCAAAATTGTGGGAGGGAATGCCTACCGAGTGAATCACGTTGAGGTATTGCGTTGCATACCCGTGTGTTGGGGCCGTACCACCCCCGCCTCGCGTCCCACAGCATGTCCCTCGGCGCGGCACCTGGATGGCTAATGAGGAACGTGGTGGCTTCCCTAGCCCCTCATTATCCATCTTGGTCCCGTAACACCGTCGACGTCATTGGGATGGCTAATGAGGGGTCGAGTGGTTGCACACGCACAAAACTAGCCATCCCCGTGCCGTCGGCTAGGTACACGTTGGGGGCCATTCCCATCCCCCGATGTGTCATTGGGCATGCGTGATGCGCGAATCGCCTAGCACATGTGGCATTGGCTTTTATTCAGCAACGATGCGAGCGTTGCGATGAGACAGTTGTTGATACTTCAATGTCATGGTGATCCAAGCACCATGCGGCATTGAAGTCGTCCACCGGTTGGGTCCGACAGGCCTGTGCTATGCGCAAATCGCCTAGCACACGACGCCATGGTCCTCACTGAGTTGTAATGTGACGGACGTGGTCTAGTGTCATGGTGATCCAAGAACCGCGTGGGTACGAAGGTAGTTTGCTTGTCCCGTTCCGTGCATACAAGGGGACGGTGGGGGGCATGTGTGATGCGCGAATCGCCTAGCACATGTGGCATTGGCATTCGTTAAACAATGACGCGAGCATTGCGATGAGACGATTGCAGATGCTTCATTGTCGTGGTGATCCAAGCACCATGCGGCCTTGAAGTCGTCCCCCGGTTGGTTCCGACGGGCCTGTGCGATGCGCGAATCGCCTAGCACACGACGCCATGGTCCTCGCTGAGTTGTAATGCGACGGACGTGGTCTAGTATCGTGGCGATCCAAGTACCGCATAGGTAGAAAGGTAGTTTACTTGACCCGTTCCGTGCATATAGGGGGACGATGGGGGGCATGCGTGATGAATCGCCTAGCACATGTGGCATTGGCTATCGTTAAGCAACGACACGAGCGTTGCGATTAGACGATTGCTGATGCTTCAATGTCGTGGTGATCCAACCACCATGGGGCCTTGAAGCCGTCCCCTAGTTGGTTATGACAGGCCTGTGCGATGCGCGAATCACCTAGCACACGACGCCGTGGTCCTCGCTGAGTCGTAATGTGACGGACATGGTCTAGTGTCGTGGCGATCCGAGCACCGCGTGGTCGGGAAGGTAGT
>CM075771.1:13931424-13933924 GCA_037974665.1 Ehretia macrophylla | reverse complement strand
GCATGTGGCCCGCATGTCGCATGAAGGTTTGCGTATTGGTCGCCCATGCCCCACGAAGGTGCGCGGATGGTGCGCCCTTGCCGCACGATGGTAGGCGTATGGTACGAGCATGCCGCACGATGGTGCGCGCATGTGGCCCGCATGCCGCACAAAGGTGCACACATGGGCTGCCCATGCCGTACGATGGTGCACTCATCGGGCGCGCACGCCGCACAATGGTGCGCGCATGGTGCGCCCATGCCGCACGAAGGTGAGCGCGTGAGGCGCCCATGCCGTACGATAGTGCGCGCATCGGGCGCGCATGCTGCACGATGGTGCGCACATGTGGCTCGAACGCCGCACGAAGGTGCGCGCATGGGGCGGCCGTGTCGCACCATGATGCGCTCATAGGGCGCGCATGGCGCACGATGGTGCACGCATGCGGCCCGCATGCCGCGAGATGGTGCGCGCATGGGGCACCCATGCCGCACGAAGGTGTGCGCATGGGACGCCCATGCCGCACGATGGTGCACGGATGAGGCGCCCATGCCACACGAAGGAGCGTGCATGGGGCGCCCATGCCGCACGTTGGTGTGCGCATGTGGCGCACATGTCGAGCGGCATGGTGCGCGCATTACGCACGAAGGTGCGCCCATGCCACACGATGATGATCGCATGGGGCACCCACGCCGCGCGATGGTGCGAGCATGCCGCACGATGGTGCACGCATGGGAAGCCTATGTCGCACGATGGCCCGCTCAACCGGCTCGCATGCCGCACGATGGTGCGCGCATGTGGCCCGCAAGCCACACGATGGTGCGCCCATGGGGCGCCCATGCCGCACGAAGGTGCGCACATGGTGCGCCCTTGCCGCACGATGGTGCGCGTATGGGGCGCGCATGCCGTACGATGGCACGCGTATGTGGGCCTAATGCCGCACGAAGGTGCGCCCATGGGGCGCCCATGTGGCACGATGGTGCGCTCATCTGGCGCGCATGCCGCACGATGGTGCACGCATGCGGCCCGCATGCCGCACGATGGTGCGTGCATGGGGCGCCCATGCCGCACGAAGGTGCGCGCATTGTGCGCCCTTGCCGCACGATGGTGCTTGCATGTGGCCCGCATGCCGCAAGATGGTGCCCGCATGGGGCGCCCATGCCACACGATGGTGCGCGCATGTGGCCCGCATGCCGCAGGGAGGTGCACGCGTGGGGCTCCCGTGCCGCACGATGGTGGGCGCAAGTGGCGCGCGCGGGCCGCTCAAGGCGCGCTGTGGGTGCCCTGTGGGGGCACGGCGGGGCCACTGCCAGGGCACGGCTGGGGGATGGTGGGGGTACACTTGGGGGCCGTTGGGGGATGTTGGGGGACGGCTTTGGCACTAGTAGGGGACGTTGGGCACGACGGGCAATGTTTAGCATTCCAGGGAATTGGGCATGCGAAATGTATTATGACACGAATGTAGACATCGATATTGTTGTACAAGTGGTTTCCGAATCTACGAAGTAATCTTAACTCTTGCCTTGTCCGACAAGCTGTTCATCACATTTGTGAGGCGAAATAGATTAATCAGTTTCCCAATCCATCCAAAACAAATTGTAACGCCAAATATCATGTAAACTAATTAATCTATGAATTAATATAAATTTTCCTTAATTTTCTCGTATTTTTTCTGGTTTTTTCCTATTTTTCGTAATTTTTAAATATTAAAAATTAAATTTTCAAAAAAAATATGTTTGAATATTATTTAACAAATTAATGTATGAATTAATATTATTTTTTCTGATTTTTCTACTATTTTTCTGATTTTTTCATATTTTTCGTAATTATTAAATATTAAAAAATATTTTTTTGAAATTTTTTTTTTAAGCCTTTGGATATCATATGATATCAATAAGGAGCAAGTTTGGTACAAAGATCATGCCTTATGGGGCCTTTTATATTGTAAAACAGCCATTATGAATCTCTGACAAAATGTATGCTACTGTTGTCACTTGGGTTTTTGCATTTAAATGTACTATAGGGGGGTATGTGGCCTCAAGCCTCTTGGTCGAGGGCCATGCGGGGGGAAGTTGTGGGCACTTCGTGGCACATTGTGGGCTATATCGTGGGCAATATTGTGGGCGGGAATGCCTACCGAGTGAATCACACCGAGGTATTGCATTGCATACCCGTGCGTTGGGGCCATGCCACCCCCGCCACGCGTCCCCCGGCATGTCCCTCGGCGCGGCACCAAGATGGCTAATAAGGAACGTGGTGGCTTCCCTAGCCCCTCATTATCCATCTTGGTGTCGCAACACCGTCGACGTCATTGGGATGGCTAATGAGGGGGCGAGTGGTTGCCCAAGCACAAAACTAGCCATCCCCGTGCCGCCGGCTAGGTACACGTTGGGGGCCATCCCCGTCCCCCGATGTGTCATTGGGCCTGCGTGATGCGCGAATCGCCTAGCACATGTGGCAATGGCTTTTGTTAAGCAACGACGCGAGGGTTACGATGAGACGATTGTTGATGCTTCAATGTCAT
>CM075771.1:13918924-13921424 GCA_037974665.1 Ehretia macrophylla | reverse complement strand
GGTGCGGGCATGTGGCCCGCATGCCGCACGATGGTGCGCGGATAGGGTGCCCATGCCGCACGAAGGTGCGCGTATGGTGCGCCCTTGCCGCACGATGGTGCGCGTATGGGGCGCGTATGCCGCACGATGGTGCGCGCATGTGTCCCTAATGCCGCACAAAGGTGCGCGCATGGGGCACCCATGTCGAACGATGGTAAGCTCATCGGGCGCGCATGCCGCACGATGGTGTACGCATTCGGTCCGCATGTCGCACGATGGTACGCGCATGGGGCACCCATGCCACACGAAGGTGCGCGCATGGTGCGCCCTTGCCGCACGATGGTGCTTGCATGTGGCCTGCTTGCCGCACGATGGTGCTTGCATGGGGCCCCCTATGCCGCACGATGGTGCGCGCATGGGGCCCCCATGCCGCACGAAGGTGCGCGCATGGGGCACCCGTGCCGCACGATGGTGCGCACAAGTGGCGCGCGCGGGCCGCTCAAGGGGTGCTGTTGGGGGACTGTTGGGGCACTGTTGGGGCACGGTTGGGGCACGGTAGGGGTATACTTGGGGGACGTTGGGGGATGTTGGGGGACGGCTTTGGCACTAGTAGGGGACGTTGGGCACGACGGGCAATGTTAAGCATTCAAGGGAATTGGGCATGCAAAATGTATTATGATACGAATGTAGACATTGATATTCTTGTACAAGTTGTTTCCGAATCTACGAAGTAGTCTTAACTTTTGCCTTGTCCGACAAGCTGTTCGTCACATTTGTGAGGCAAAATAGATAAATCGGTTTCCCAATTCATCCAAAACAAATTGTAACACCAAATATCATGTAAACTAATTAATCTATGAATTAATATAAATTTTCCTGAATTTTCTAGTATTTTTTGCGATTTTTTCCTATTTTTCAAAATTTTTAAATATTAAAAATTAATTTTTCAAAAAAAATATTTTTGAATATTATTTAACAAATTAATGTATGAATTAATATAATTTTTTCTAATTTTTCTACTATTTTTTCTGATTTTTTCATATTTTTCGTAATTATTAAATATAAAAAAATATTTTTTCAAAATTTTTTTTTTTAAGCCTTTGGATATCTTATGATTTCAATAAGGAGCAAGTTGGGTACAAAGATCATGCATTATGGGGCCTTTTATAGTGTAAAACACCCATTATAAATCTATGGCAAAATGTATGCTACTACTGTCACTTGGGTTTTTGCATTTAAATGTATTATAGGGGCGTATCTGTTGTCCAGCCTCCTGGTCGAGGGCCATGCGGGGGGACGTTGTAGGCACTTCGTGGCACATTGTGGGCTATATCGTGGGCTATATCGTGGGCAATATTGTGGGCGGGAATGCCATCCGAGTGAATCACACCGAGGTATTGCATTGCATACCCGTGCGTTGGGGCCGTGCCACCCCCGCCCCGCGTTCCCCAGCATGTCCCTCGGCGCGGTACCAGGATAGCTAATGAGGAACGTGGTGGCTTCCCTAGCCCCTCATTATCCATCTTGGTGCCACAACACCGTCGACGTCATTGGGATGGCTAATGAGGGGTCGAGTGGTTGCCCAAGCACAAAACTAGCCATCCCCGTGCCGCCGGCTAGGTACACGTTGGGGGCCATTCCCGTCCCCCGATGTGTCATTGGGCCTGCGTGATGCGCGAATCGCCTAGCACATGTGGCATTGGCTTTTGTTAAGCAACGACGCAAGTGTTGCAATGAGACAATTGTTGATGCTTCAATCTCGTGGCAATCCAAGCACCATGCGGCCTTGAAGTCGTCCCACGGTTGGTTTTGACGTGCCTGTGCGATGCGCGAATCGCCTAGCACACGACGCCATGGTCCTCGCTGAGTCGTAATGCGACGAACGTGGTCTAGTGTCGTGGAAATCCAATCACCGCGTGGGGAGGAAGGTAGGTTGCTTGTCCCGTTCCGTGCATACGGGGGGATGGTGGGGGGCATGCGTGATGCGCAAATTGCCTAGCACATGTGGCATTGGATTTCGTTAAGCAACGACGCGAGCGTTACGATGAGACGATTGTTGATGCTTCAATGTTGTGGCGATCCAAGCACCATGCGGCCTTGAAGTCGTCCCTCGGTTGGTTCTGACGTGCCTGTGCGATTTACGAATCGCCTAGCACACGACGCCATGGTCCTCGCTGAGTCGTAATGCGACGGACGTGGTCTAGTGTCGTGGCGATCCAAGCACAGCGTGGGCAGGAAGGTAGTTTTCTTGTCCCGTTCCGTGCATACGGGGGGACGGTAGGGGGCATGCGTGATACGCGAATCGCCTAGCACATGTGGCATTGGCTTTCGTTAAGCAACGACGTGAGCATTGCGATGAGACAATTGCTGATGTCTCAATGTCGTGGCGATCCAAGCACCATGCGGCCTTGAAGTTGTCCCCCGGTTGTTTTTGACGGGCCTGTACGATGCGCGAATCGCCTAGCACACGATGCAATGGTCATCGTTGAGTTGTAATGTGACGGACGTGGTCTAGTGTCAG
>CM075771.1:13898924-13911424 GCA_037974665.1 Ehretia macrophylla | reverse complement strand
TTTGTAGAACATGTATTTATAGCTTTGTAACATTTTCTGCGGTTAAATGTTGTGATTGCAAATTAAATTGTTAATTGAATAGTGTTTTATGAATAGTAAAACCTTGAAACGTTGAAGTTGCGCTGTTATGCTTTCTGTTGATGTAGAAATGTGCTAGGTACACTAGAATGCTAAAATGTGTGGTTTGTTTGGGTTGCGTAGTGGAAAAAACGAGAATTATGCCTTTGGGAAAGTCGGGGTCGTTTAGGTCGACTTTAGCGTTTTCTCGTTTTGCATGTTGGCATTGCTTCGGGAAGCCATGGAAGCACTTTTGGTGCGATTATGGCGTTGGTTGGGTGTTTGGTTGTTATAGTTGTAGTTCAAACGAGAAAGGGGGAAATCGGGGCTTTGCGCGAGTTCTAGGGTAAAGTAAGGTTTCGGGGTCTTTAGACGTGCCTTATGGTGACCTAGGAGGGTTGGCGAAGTCGGTTTCCAGAACTCGTGGCTCGTTTGGAAATGGTAGCGTTTTGATAGTTGGGGCCGATTTGTGTTTTGTGTGTTTTCTTGTCTTTATGCCTATAGAATGCTTAGAATTACTTGGAATACTTGTTTGAGTTGTTTTGGATTGAATTGCTTATCAAATTGCTGCTATTGCGTGCGAGAGTAACCTACTTTGTTATTCTCTCACGTGTGGCTTTATCGCTTGTTTATCGCCTTGTATCGAGTCTTGCATTGCA
Organism: Ehretia macrophylla; assembly: GCA_037974665.1. Classification (NCBI taxonomy): domain Eukaryota; kingdom Viridiplantae; phylum Streptophyta; class Magnoliopsida; order Boraginales; family Ehretiaceae; genus Ehretia; species Ehretia macrophylla. Next base: position 13,910,708 of record CM075771.1, on the reverse strand, counting down.
TAGTGTCTCGCGCGTGAGTGATGGGCCTCTCTGGGTAGCCTTGGGTTGCCAGTGTTGGTTGCTCTAGCTCCGCTGCTATTCCCTTTCTCGCTTGGGTTGCCTCCCAGGGAGATTTGGGTCGTAGGTTGATGGATACTTCCGGGGTATTCCAAACTGGTGTTATAAGGTGGTTTGGGCCGGTGCGTCGTCATCGAATTCGTGTATGAAAGTTGCTCGTGAAAAAGAGTATCGTATCCTTTGAATGAGTGTTTATAGCTTTAATGTTTTCCTTGCTTTGTTGATGGCTTTATTATATCTCGGTATGATATATGTATACATTGCTTGGCTAATTGCATTGCATACTCCTCTCATCTCCGTCCTTGAGACCAATTGCCCTCGCTGAGCAATAGTTTTTGCTCATTCCTTTCTATACCATATTTTTACAAGAGTAGTTGAAGCAGACCCTCTCGAGGTAATTGAGGAGGAGGAACAGGTGGAGGTGTTCCCGTGATAGCACTTCTCTGCTTTGCTGGTGGTTGGTTGCCAGATTTTTGTGCGAGCCTTGCATGTTATGTATATTGCTTGGATGTCGTTTAATTTTGAGGCTTGTAGCCTTGTATGTATTTTCTAGTTGAGGCCTCTACGGTCTTATGTTGTGTAAGTTGAAAGAATGTAAAGCTGTAAAAGTTTACTCTTGTGACTAGTAAAGAAATGCATGCTACTGGAATTGATTAGTGGCATAAGTACTTGTGTAGTATGCATATCATTTTGGTTTTGAAAGTTGGTTAATAAGAGAATGTATATTTTAAAGAAAGTTAGCTTGTTTTGATTATTTTATGGCTTTCGCAAGTATTATATTGATTTTAGGGTTTTCGGATCGTCCGCGGTACAGAGGAGACTCCGTCCGTGTGTCGGGTCCGGGCTTGGCCTTTTGCGGGGTCGGGTCGGGGCGTGATACCCGCATGCCGCACGATGGTGCGCGCATGGGGCGCCCATGCCGCACGATCCTGCGCCCATGTGGCCCGCATGCAGCTCGAAGGTGCGCGCATGGGGAGCCCGTGCCGCACGATAGTGCGCGCAAGTGGCGCGCAGGGGCCACTCAAGGGGCGTTGTTGGGGCACTGTTGGGGCACGGCTGGGGCACTGTTGGGGCACAGCTGGGGGACGGTGGGGGTACACTTGGGGGACGTTGAGGGATGTTAGGGGACGGCTTTGGCACTAGTAGGGGACGTTGGGCATGACGGGCAATGTTAAGCATTCGAGGGAATTGGGCATGCGAAATGTATTATGACACGAATGTAGACATTGATATTCTTGTACAAGTGGTTTCCGAATCTACGAAGTAGTCTTAACTTTTGCCTTGTCCGACAAGATGTTCGTCAAATTTGTGAGGCGAAATAGATTAATCGGTTTCCTAATCCATCCAAAACAAATTGTAATGCCAAATATCATGTTAACTAATTAATCTATGAATTAATATAAATTTTCCTGAATTTTCTAGTATTTTTTGTGATTTTTTTCTATTTTCGTAATTTTTAAATATTAAAAATTAATTTTTCGAAAAAAATATTTTTGAATATTATTTAACAAGTTAATGTATGAATTAATATAATTTTATATGATTTTTCTACTTTTTTTTCTGATTTTTTCATATTTTTCGTAATTACTAAATATTTAAAAAAAAATTCAAAAATTTTTTTTTTAAGCCTTTTGATATCATATGATATCAATAAGGAGCAAGTTGGGTACAAAGATCATGCCTTATGGGGCCTTTTATAGTGTAAAACACCAATTATGAATCTCTGGCAAAATGTATGCTACTGCTGTCACTTGGGTTTTTGCATTTAAATGTATTATAGGGGCGTATGTGGTGTCAAGCCTCCTGGTCGAGGGCCATGCGGGGGGACGTTGTGGGCACTTCGTGGCACATTGTGGGCTATATCGTGGGCTATATTGTGGGCAATATTGTGGGCGGGAATGCCTACCGAGTGAATCACGCCGAGGTATTGCGTTGCACACCCGTGCGTTGAGGCCGTGCCACCCCCGCCCCGCATCCCCCAGCATGTTCCTCGGCGCAGTACCAGGATGGCTAATGAGGAACGTGGTGGCTTCCCTAGTCCCTCATTATCCATCTTGGTGCCACTATACTGTCGACGTCATTGGGATGGCTAATGAGGGGTTGAGTGGTTTCCCAAGCACAAAACTAGCAATCCCCGAGCCGCCGGCTAGGTACACGTTGGGGGACATTCCAGTCCCCCGATGTGTCATTGGGCCTGCGTGATGCGCGAATCGCCTAGCACATGTGGCATTGGCTTTTCTTAAGCAACGACGCGAGTGTTGCGATGAGACAATTGTTTATGCTTCAATGTCGTGGCGATCCCAGCACCATGCAGCCTTGAAGTCGTCCCCCGGTGGGTTCCGACGTGCTTGTGCGATGCGCGAATCGCCTAGCACAAGACGCCATGGTCCTCGCTGAGTCGTAATGCGACGGACGTGGTCTAGTGTCATGGCGATCTAAGCACCGCGTGGCCAGGAAGGTAGTTTGCTTGCCCCGTTCCGTGCATACGGGGGGACGGTGGGCGGCATGCTTGATGCGCGAATCGCCTAGCACATGTGGCATTGGCTTTCGTTAAGCAACGACGCGAACGTTGTGATGAGACGATTGTTGATGCTTCAATGTCGTGGCGATCCAAGCACCATGTGGCCTTGAAGTCTTCCCCGGTTGGTTCCGACGTGCCTTTGCGATGCGCGAATCGCCTAGCACACGACGCCATGGTCCTCGTTGAGTTGTAATGCGATGGACGTGGTCTAGTGTCGTGGCAATCCAAGCACCGCGTGGGCAAGAAGGTAGTTTGCTTGTCCCGTTCCGTGCATACGGGGGGACGGTGGGGGGCATGCTTGATGCACGAATCGCCTAGCACATGTGGCATTGGCTTTCATTAAGCAACGACGAGAGCGTTGCGATGAGACGATTGCTGATGCTTCAATGTCGTGGCGATCCAAGCACCATGCGGCCTTGAAGCCGTCCCCCGATTGGTTCCGACGGGCCTGTGCGATGCACGAATCGCCTCGCACACGACGCCATGGTCCTCACTGAGTTGTAATGCGACGGACGTGGTCTAGTGTCATGGCGATCCAAGCACCGCGTGGGCCGGAAGGTAGTTTGCTTGTCTCGTTCCGTGAATACAAATGCATTCAGGGGGACGGTGGGGGGCAAGCATGATGCGCAATTCCCCTAGCACACGTGGCATTAGCTTTCGTTAAGCAACGACGCGAGCGTTGTGATGAGACAATTACTGATGCTTCAATGTCATGGCGATCCAAGCACCATGCAGCCTTGAAGCCATCTCTCGGTGGGTTTTGACGTGCCTGTGCGATGCGTTAATCGCCTAGCACACAACGCCATGGTCCTCGCTGAGTCGTAATGCGATGGACGTGGTCTAATGTTGTGGCGATCCAAGCACCGCGTGGGCAGGAAAGTAGTTTGCTTGTCCCGTTCCGTGAATACAGGTGCATACAGGGGGATGGTGGGGGCCATGCGTGATGCGCGAATCGCCTAGCACATGTTGCATTGGCTTTCGTTAAGCAACGACTCGAGCGTTGCGATGAGGCGATTGCTAATGCTTCAATGTCATGGCGATCCAAGCACCGTGCAGCCTCGAAGACGTCCCCCGGTATGTTCCTATGGGCCTCCGCGATGCGCGAATCGCCTAGCACACGACGCCATGGTCCTCGCTGAGTCGTAATGCGACAGACATGGTCAAGTGTCGTGGTGATCCAAGCACCGCGTGGGCAGGAAAGTAGTTTTCTTGTCCCGTTCCGTGCATACGGGTGCATACAGGGGGACGGTGGAGGGCATGCGTGATGCGCGAATTGCCTAGCACTTGTGGAATTGGCTTTCGTTAATTGACGACATGAGCGTTGCGATGAGACGATTGCTGATGCTTCAATGTGGTGGCGATCCAAGCATCGTGCTACCTCGAAGCCGTCCCCCGATGTGTTCCCACTGGCCTGCACGATGCGTGAATCACCTGGCACACGACGCCATTGTCCTCGCTTAGTCGTAATGCGACGGACGTGGTCTAGTGTCGTGGCGATCCAAGCACTGCGTGGGCAGGAAGTCTGCTTTCGGTTGGTACCTCAGTTGCGTGCAATCGGTGCATGGTCGGGCACCACGAAGTAGGCCCTTAAGCTTGCGACGTGCGGCCTGGTCATGCACCTCGTGCTGGTCCCGTCCCGTGTCCCTCAGAAATTCTTCGTGCCTAGCGGTGCGTGCTCGGGCCATCTCGTCGGTTCCGTTCTCCTGAAGGGCTTCGTTTGCCTAGACGGTGGGGCGGTTACCGGCTTGGTGGTCTGGGCATAGCGAACGTGATAGCGCGTGAGTGGTGGTCGGCTTGTGTGGGTCAATTGGATCCTTGCTTGAGTAGCGACGTCCTTCCCTGCTTGCCTCTTCATTTGCGGGCTGAGTGCTTACGTTGCCTCGGTCGGTAGGTCGGTTTCCTGTGTTGCGTACCTTCAAAGAAGGCAGTCCAAAGTCACATCGTCCATCTTTTGCCTTGGGTCTGCCTCCGTGGACGATGTGGGGCGAACCCCTAAGCACGTCCCGTGGTCCACACTGCTCACTCCAACAAGTGCGGCACACGTGGCCCGTGGGGCGTCGCTTGATCTCTCGGATGCGGCACACCATGACGGTATGGGGTCCTTGGCCCCTCTTTGTCCGAAATCTGCGTTCGTCGCTAGTCGTGTACGACGATTCTTTCGCTCGTCTTGAGCCGTCGGCCCTTACGGGATGATGTGCCTTGTGCGACGCCGGCGTCGGTGAGGAATGCTACCTGGTTGATCCTGCCAGTAGTCATATGCTTGTCTCAAAGATTAAGCCATGCATGTGTAAGTATGAACTAATTCAAACTGTGAAACTGCGAATAGCTCATTAAATCAGTTATAGTTTGTTTGATGGTATCTACTACTCGGATAACCGTATTAATTCTAGAGCTAATACGTGCAACAAACCCCGACTTCTGGAAGGGATGCATTTATTAGATAAAAAGTCGACGCGGGCTTTGCCTGTTGCTGCGATGATTCATGATAACTCGGCAGATCGCACGGCCCTCGTACTGGCGACCCATCATTCAAATTTCTGCCCCATCAACTTTCGATGGTAGGATAATGGCCTACCATGGTGGTGACGGGTGACAGAGAATTAGGGTTCGATTCGGGAAAGGGAGCCTGAGAAACGGCTACCACATTCAAGGAAGGCAGCAGGTGCGCAAATTACCCAATCCTGACACGGGGAGGTAGTGACAATAAATAACAATACTGGACTCAAAGAGTCTGGTAATTGGAATGAGTACAATCTAAATCCCTTAATGAGGATCCATTGAAGGGCAAGTCTGGTGCCAGCAACAGCGGTAATTCCAGCTCCAATAGCATATATTTAAGTTGTTGCAGTTAAAAAGCTTGTAGTTGGACTATGGGATGGGTCGGCCGGTCCGCCTCAAGTGTGCACCGGTCGTCTAGTCCCTTCTACCGGCGATGCGCTTCTGGCCTTAACTAGCCGGGTCGTGCCTTCGACGGTGTTACTTTGAAGGAATTAGAGTGCTCAAAGCAAGCCTACGCTCTGTATACATTAGCATGGGATAACATTATAGGATTTCGATCCTATTGAGTTGTCCTTTGGGATCGGAGTAATGATTAACAGGGACAGTTGGGGGCATTCGTATTTCATAGTTAGAGGTGAAATTCTTGGATTTATGAAAGACGAACAACTGTGAAAGCATTTGCCAAAGATGTTTTCATTAATCAAGAACGAAAGTTGAGGGCTCGAAGACGATCAGATACCGTGCTAGTCTCAACCATAAACGATGCCGACCAGGGATCGGCGAATGTTGCTTTTAGGACTCCGCCGGCACGTTAAGAGACATCAAAGTTTTTGGGTTCTGGGGAGAGTATGGTCGTAAGGTTGAAAGTTAAAGGAATTGACGGAAGGGCACCACCAGGAGTGGAGCCTGTGGCTTAATTTGACTCAACACGGGGAAACTTACCAGGTCCAGACATAGTAAGGATTGACAGACTGAGAGCTCTTTTTTAATTCTATGGGTGGTGGTGCATGGCCGTTCTTAGTTGGTGAAGCGATTTGTCTTGTTAATTCCGTTAACGAACGAGACCTCAGCCTGCTAACTAGCTATGCGAAGGTAGACCTCCGCAGCTAGCTTCTTAGAGGGACTACGGCCTTTTAGGCCGCGGGTTTGAGGCAATAACAGGTCTATGATGCCCTTAGATGTTTTGGGCCGCACGCGCGCTACACTGATGTATTCAACGAGTCTATAGCCTCGGCCGACACGCCCGGGTAATCTTTGAAATTTCATCGTGATGGGGATAGATCATTGCAATTGTTGGTCTTGAACGAGGAATTCCTAGTAAGCACGAGTCATCAACTCGCGTTGACTACGTCCCTGCCCTTTGTACACACCACCCCCCGCTCCTACCTATTGAATGATCCGGTGAAGTGTTCGGATCGCGGAGACGTGTGCGGTTCGCTGCCCGCGACGTCGCGAGAAGTCCACTGAACCTTATCATTTAGAGGAAGGAGAAGTCGTAACAAGGTTTCTGTAGGTGAACCTGCGAAACAATCATTGTCGAACCCTGCGAAGGCAGAATGGCCTGCGAACCTGTTTAAACAACGCGGGGCCGAGCGGGGGATGCGGCTCGTCCCCAGCCCGTGCGTCAGTCCTGAGTCGGGGCGAACGCGCCCTGCAAACAACGAACCCCGGCGTGGAATGCGCCAAGGAAAACGAAAATTGGGGGCCAGCCTATCCGTGCCCCGTCCGCGGTATGCTGTGTTAGGCCTAGGTCCCTTACGAAAAGAAAATGACTTTCGGCAACGGATATCTCGGCTTTCGTATAGATGAAGAACATAACCAAATGTGATACTTGGTGTGAATTGCATAGTCCCGTGAACCTTCGAGTCTTTGAACGTAAGTTGCGCCCGAACCCGTCTGGCTGAGGGTACGTCTACATGGGCATCACGCATTGCGTCACCCCCCTCTACCCCGCTCCCCAACATTGGGTTGCCGAGTTTGTACGTGGAGGCAGATTGTGGCCTCTCGTGTCTCAAGGCGCGGTTGGCCGAAATACAAGTCCGGCGCAACGGACGTCACAACAAGTGATGGTTGACCTATTCAACTCACGAGTTGTCGTGCATCGTACTTTTGTGTATGCGGGACTGAAGATAGACCCTCCAGCGCCGTGCGCTATGACCGTGACCCCAGGTCAGGCGGGACTACCCGCTGAGTTTAAGCATTTCAATAAGCGGAGGAAAAGAAACTTATAAGGATTCCCTTAGTAACGGCGAGAGAACTGGGAACATCCCAGCTTGAGAATCGAGTGTCTTCGCTGTCCGAATTATAGTATGGAGAAGCGTCCTCAGCGGCGGACTGGGCCCAAGTCCACTAGAAAGGGGCGCCAGAGAGGGTGAGAGCCCCATTGTGCCCGGACCTTGTCGCACCACGAGGCGCTATCGGTGAGTCAGGTAGTTTGGGAATGCAGCCCTAAGAGGGGGTAAATTCCATCCAAAGCAAAATATGGGCGAGAGACGGATAGCGAACAAGCACCACGAGGGAAAGATAAAAAGGACTTTGAAAGAGAGAGTCAAAGAGTGCTTGAAATTGTCGGGAGGGAATCAGATGGGGGCGATGATGCACCCCGGTCATATGCGGAATGGCGAGAGCCTGTCCACCGATCGGATCGGGGCATTGAGCAATGCGGATTGGGGCGGCGGCTAAAGCCCGGGCAGTAGATATGCCCGCAGAATACCATCACCTCGATCGTGGTGGGGCAGTGCACCTTTAGTGTGCTTCGGTATCTGCGTGCTCCCGGTGCTGGCCTGCGTGCTCCCCATTCGACCCGTCTTGAAACACGGACCAAGGAGGCTGACATGTGTGGGAGGCATCGGGTGGGTAAACCCACAAGGCGCAAGGAAGCTGATTGGCACGATCCCCCCCGGGGGGTGCACCGCCGACCGACCTTGATCTTTTGAGAAGGGTTCAAGTGCGAGCATACCTGTCGAGACCCGAAAGATGGTGAACTATGCTTGAGCGGGGTGAAGCCAGAGGAAACTCTGGTGGAGGCCCGCAGTGATACTGACGTGCAAATAGTTCGTCTGACATGGGTATATGGGTGAAAGACTAATCGAACCATCAAGTAGCTGGTTCCCTCCGAAGTTTCCCTCAGGATAGCTGGAGCTCGCGTGCGAGTTTTATCGGGTAAAGCCAATGATTAGAGGCATCGGGGGCATAACTCCCTTGACCTATTCTCAAACTTTAAATAGGTAGGACGGCGTGGCTGCTTCGTTGAGCCACGCCACGGAATCAAGAGCTCCAAGTGGGCCATTTTTGGTAAGCAGAACTGGGGATGGGGGATGAACCGGAAGCCCGGTTACGGTGCCCAATTGCGCGCTAACCTAGATCCCACAAAGGGTGTTGGTCGATTAAGACAGCAGGACGGTGGTCATGGAAGTCTAAATCCGCTAAGAAGTGTGTAACAACTCACCTGCCGAATCACCTAGCACATGTGGCATTGGCTTTCGTTAAGCAATGACGCGAGCTTTGCGATGAGACGATTGCTGATGCTTCAATGTCATGTCGATCCAAGCACCATGCGGCCTTGAAGCCATCCTTCTGAGGGTTCTGACGTGCCTGTGCGATGCGCGAATCGCCTAGCAGGCGACGCCATGGTCCTCGCTGAGTCGTAATGCGACGGACGTAGTCTAGTGTCGTGGCGATCCAAGCATCGGGTGGGCAGGAAGGTAGTTTTCTTGTCCCGTTCCGTGAATATAGGTGCATACAGGGGGACGGTGGGGGACATGCGTGATGCCCGAATAGCCTAGCACATGTGGCATTGGCTTTCATTTAGCAACGACTCGAGCATTGCGATGAGACGATTGCTAATGCTTCAATGTCATGGCAATCCAAGCACCGTGCGGCCTCGAAGCCGACCCCGGGTGTGTTCCTATAGGCCTGCGCGATGAGCGAATCGCCTAGCACACGACGCAATGGTCCTCGCTAAGTCGTAATATGACAGACGTGGTCTAGTGTCGTGGCGATCCAAGCACCGCGTGGGCAGGAAGGTAGTTTTCTTGTCTCGTTCCGTGCATACGGGTGCATACAAGGGGACGGTGGGGGGCATGCATGATGCACGAATCGCCTAGCACATGTGGCATTGGCTTTCATTAAGTGACGACACGAGCGTTGTGATGAGACGATTGCTGATGCTTCAATGTGGTGGCGATCCAAGCATCGTGCTGCCTCAAAGCCGTCCCCCGATGTGTTCCCACTGGCCTGCGCGATGCGCGAATCGCCTAGCACACAACGCCATGGTCCTCGCTTAGTCGTAATGCGACATACGTGGTCTAGTGTCGTGGCGATCCAAGCACTGCGTGGGCAGGAAGTCCGCTTTCGGTTGGTACCTCAGTTGCGTGCAATCGGTGCATGGTCGGGCACCACGAAGTAGGCCCTTAAGCTTGCGACGGGTGGCCTGGTCATGCACCTCGTGCTGGTCCCGTCCCGTGTCCCTCAGAAATTCTTCGTGCCTAGCGGTGCGTGCTCGGGCCATCTCGTCGGTTACGTTCTCCTGAAGGGCTTTGTTTGCCTAGACGGTGGGGCGGTTACCAGCTTGGTGGTCTGGGCATAGCGAACGTGATAGCACGTGAGTGGTGGTCGGCTTGTGTGGGTCGGTTGGATCCTTGCTTGAGCAGCGACGTCCGCCCCTGCTTGCCTCTTCATTCGCGGGCCGAGTGCTTACGTTGCCTCGGTCGGTAGGTCGGTTTCCTGTGTTGCGTACCTACAAAGAAGGCAGTCTAAAGTCACATCGTCCATCTTTTGCCTTGCGTCTCCCATTGTGGACGACATAGGGTGAACCCCTAAGCACGTCTCGTGTTCTACGCTACTCACTCCAACAAGTGCGGCACACGTGGCCCATGGGGCATCGGTCGATCTCTCGGATACAGCACACCATGACGGTATGGGGTCCTTGGCCTCTCTTTGCCAAAAATCAGTGTTCGTCACTAATTGCATACGATAATCGTGCGCTCGTCTTGAGCCGTCGAACCTTAGGGGATGACGTGTCTTGTGCGACGCCGGCGTCAGTGAAGAATGCTACCTGGTTGATCCTGCCAGTAGTCGTAAGCTTGTCTCAAAGATTAAGCCATGCATGTGTAAGTATGAACTAATTCAGACAGTGAAACTGCGAATGGCTCATTAAATCAGTTATAGTTTGTTTGATGGTATCTACTACTCGGATAACCGTAGTAATTCTAGAGCTAATGTCACGCCCTAACCTGGCCTATAAAGGTTAGACTAGGGTGTGATCTAAACATTCAAGTCCTTTCACATTCTTAATCATTCTAGGAGGTTTAACACTTAACCTTTTATTCTGGACTTCAAAATTTTTTCCGGAAATCCGGCAGCATAACGGCTGTAAGTAGGCTCTTTGTTTTGACCTAAATTTTCTAACAGCCTCAAAATTTACCATCTCAAATTCAATTCCAGCTAAGATTATTATCATTCCATCAATTGAATTGCCTATTGGTTAATTCGACGTTCCGTTTGATTTATAACCTAGCATGATACTATGTTTCGTTTGTCCATTTATCCTCGTTTCAAAATATACCCGTTGATGTTAACTTATTAGCGAGTACCTGTTGAGATTGGATAAGTTCATTTACCTATTCCTTAACTAACATCATAACCTATGATACATACTAATGATAACAAAAACAAAAATGATCGTAGTATGTCTAGTATCAGTCTACTTAATATAAGTACAAACCAAAATTAGACCCCAAATTACAACGGGGGTCTTTTACATCACAAGCAACAAATAACATAAGGGAAATAGTCTTCAAGTAGCAAAAGTTCACAAGTAGTCACGTTCAAGAAAAACAACAGTAACAGGCAATCACTCCAGGGGTTCATCATTAGGTACATTATCCTCGGGTTCCTGTGCCTATTCTTCTTCACCTGAGATGATAAAAGAGGGTGAGTCCTTATGAACTCAGCGAGGAGGAACGAGAAATAAGTTTTGAAACTCGTTTTTCGGTTCAATTTATGAAAATCCCTTTTTAAAACATGTCACATATTACAAATAATATGGTAAGCAATTATAAGAAACAAATCGAGAAACGGATACAATTACCAATCATTTCAAGGATACGGTGAGCATTTGCTCTCAATTTCAATTTCGAATCAATTGTTGTGGCCGACTTCAATAATCCACTTATCACTTCCGATTGGGTGTACTCCAGATGTACCCCGAAACCTACGACCCAACTCTCCAAGGGTGAATACCAAGCGAGAGAGGGAATTGGATCATGGTAGTCACGGTAACACCGGCAAGCCCGATGCCGCCCGGCGGACGTGAAACGCTACCATGCCACACGAAAGGTTGCAACCTTGTATTCAATGCACATTTATAACATTTAACATATAACATTAGGAGGACAACAAAGTAGGTTTCATCCGAACAGTTATAAGATCGCACGTTGTCAAGTGGTCAAACAAGGCACGATAAGACAAGTAATTTCACACGAAAGGCATATAGAGTCATATGAACATCAAACGGGCAGCCATGTAACACATGTAAAACAGGCCATATAACTCATCAAGAAGCTCATATAATCAAGTGATACGAATTATTCGACATGCAACAACATTACGTGGGTTCGGTAGCAAGACAAGCTTATTTGACAACATGCAATGGTCAAAACCATAATTGAAGTTATAACACATTTACGGGCAGCCCACGCAACGTA
>CM075771.1:13886424-13891424 GCA_037974665.1 Ehretia macrophylla | reverse complement strand
TGGCCTTGCTGCCACGATCCACTGAGATTCAGCCCTTTGTCGCTCCGATTCGTCCCTCCCCCCTCCTCGCCTATCTCCGCCCCATCCGCAATCCCGTCCCGTCCCATCCCGTCCCGTCCCGTTAACCAATACTATTTCCCCCAAACGGGCCAAGAGGTTCGACGCCCTATGCCGCTCCCCAAGTGTGTCTCCAAGTGCCTAAGTAAGCCACAAGCCGTAACCCAAGTGTCGACGCAAGAAGTGTTGCCAAGTGCTCTGCGCCCAAGTCCGAATAACATTAGCACAACTTAGTTTGACACGCATTCGTCTCTTGCATAAGTGCCGCCGCAAGTGTCCTGGGGTTTCGAGGCAACGATGATGCACGATGATGCCCAAGTGCTAAGTGCTATGGCCAAGGATGCCCACCCAAGTGCTCCACCCAAGTGCTATGCCCAAGTGCTATGTGCTATGCCCAAGTGCCAAGTGCTATGTGCTATGCGCTATGTGCTACACCCAAGTGCTATGCCCAATCATGCCCAATCATGCCCAAGTGCTAAGTGCTAAGTGCTATGCCCAAGGATGCCCAAGTGCTAAGTGCTATGCCCAAGGATGCCTAACTGCTAAGTGTTATGCCCAAGGATGCCTAAGTGCTAAGTGCTATGCCCAATCCCAAGTGTCGACGCGTGAATGCCCAAAGTGCTATACCCAAGTGCTATGTGCTATACCCATTGACGCCCAAGTGCTATGTTCACCCAAGCTCTATATCCAAGTGCTATGTTTACCTAAGCTCTATGCCCAAGTCCTATGTGCACCAAAGTGCTATGTCCACCCAAGTGCTATGTGCACCCAAGTGCTATGCCCAATGATGCGTAAGTGCTATGTGCTATACCCAAGTGCTAACGGGCCCACTGTCGGCCGACCCCGCGCATCGCCTCGGGTGCCCAAGTGTCAGACAGCCTATGCTCGCTTCGTAAGAGATGGCAAAAAATTTGAATCCGACCTTGTGTGTTGCCGGCCCGCCGAGGTGCCTAACGTTCTTCCCTTAGCATTAACGGTGACTGAGGTTATGTTGCCCCTATCTTCGGCAAGGCTGGGCACGTTGGTGAACGGTTGCGGCACGACTGCACACGGTGTTGCACGACGCTGCACGATTGGGCCTCCAATGGGGCACCTACTTGGGACACCTACTTGGCGCGCGCATGTGGCGCCCATGCCGCACAATAGTGCGCACATGTGCCTCCATGCCGCACGAAGGTGCGCGCATAGGGCACCCCCAACGCACAATGGTGCGTGGATAAGGCGCCCATGCCGCACGAAGGTACGCGCATGGGGTACCCATGCCGCACGTTGGTGTGCGCATGTGGCGCCCATATCGAGCGGTATGGTACGCGCATGCCGCAAGAAGGTGCGCCTATGCCACATGAAGGTGCGCACATGGGGCGCCCACGCCATACGATGGTGCGTGCATGCCGCACGAAGGTACACGCATGGGGTGCCCATGCCTCACGATGGGCCATATGCGCGCACCCATTCCTCACAATGGTGCGCGCATGGGGCTCTCAAGCGCACTCTGGTGTGTGCATGTAGCCCGCATGCCGCAAGAAGGTACGCGCATGGGCCGTTAATGCAACGCGATGGTCGGCGCATCGGGCGCGCATGCCCCACGATGGTGACCCCATGTGGTCCGTATGCTGGACGAGGGTGCGCGCATGGGGCGCCCATGCCGCACAACGATGCGCGCATGGGGCGCCCATGCCGCACGAAGGTGCCCGTATGGTGCGCCCTTGCCGGACGATGGTATGCGTATAGGGCGCGCATGCCGCACGATGGTGCGCGCATATGGCCCGCATGCCGCACGAAGGTACCCGCATAGGGCGCCCATGTCGCACGATGGTGCGCTCATCGGGCGCACATGCCGCACGATTGTGCGCGCATATGGCCCGCATGCCTCACGATGGTGCGTGCATATGGCCCGCATGCCGCACGAAGGTGCGCGCATGGTGTGCTCATGCCGCACGATGGTGCTCGCATTGGGCGCCCATGCCGCACGATGGTGCGTGCATGTGGCCCACATGCCGCACGAAGGTGCGTGAATGGGGCGCCCGTGCCGCACGATGGTGCGCTCATCGGGCGCGCATGTCGCACGATGGTGCATGCATGCGGCTCGCATGCCGCACGATGGTGCGCGCATGGGGAGCCCATGCCGCACGAAGGTCCGCGCATGGTGCGCTCTTGCCGCACGATGGTGCTTGCATGTGGCCCACATGTCGCACGATGGTGCGCGCATGGGGCGCTCATCCCGCACGATGGTGCGCGCATGTGGCCCGCATGCCGCACGAAGGTGCGCAAATTGGGCGCCCATGCCGCACAATGGTGCGTGCAAGTGGCGTGCGCAGGCTGCTCAAGGGGCGCTGTTGGGGCACTGTTAGGTCACGGCTGGGGCACTGTTGAGGCACAGTTGGGGGACGGTGGGGGTACACTTGGGGACATTGAGGGATGTTGTGGGACGGCTTTGGCACTAGTAGGGGACGTTGGGCACGTCGGGCAATGTTAAGCATTCGAGGGAATTGGGCATGGGAAATGTATTATGACACGAATGTAGACATTGATATTCTTGTACAAGTGGTTTCCGAATCTACGAAGTAGTCTTAACTTTTGCCTTTTCCGACAAGCTGTTCGTCACATTTGTGAGGCGAAATAGATTAATCGGTTTCCCAATCCATCCAAAACAAATTGTAACTCCAAATATCATGGAAACTAATTAATCTATGAAGTAATATAAATTTTCCTGAATTTTCTAGTATTTTTTGTGATTTTTTCCTATTTTTCGTAATTTTTAAATATTAAAAATTAATTTTTTGAAAAAAATATTTTTGAATATTATTTAACAAATTAATGTATGAATTAATATAATTTTTACTGATTTTTCTATTATTTTTTTCTGATTTTTTCATATTTTTCGTAATTATTAAATATTAAAAAATATTTTTTCAAAAATATTTTTTTTAAACCCTTTGGATATCATATGATATCGATAAGGAGCAAGTTGGGTACAAAGATCATGCCTTATGGGGCCTTTTATAGTGTAAAACACCCATTATGAATCTCTGGCAAAATGTATGCTACTGCTGTCACTTGAGTTTTTGCATTTAAATGTATTATAGAGGGGTATGTGGTGTCAAGCCTCCTAGTCGAGGGCCATGCGGGGGGACGTTGTGGGCACATTGTCGCACATTGTGGGCTATATCGTGGGCTATATCGTGGGAAATATTGTGGGCGGGAATGCCTACCGGGTGAATCACGCCGAGGTATTGCGTTGCATACCCGTGCGTTGAGGCCGCACCACCCCCGCCCGCGCCCCCCCAACATGTCCCTCAGCACGGCACCAGGATGTCTAATGAGGAACGTGGTGGCTTCCCTAGCCCCTCATTATCCATCTTGGTGCCGCAACACCGTCGACGTCATTGGGATGGCTAATTAGGGGTCGAGTGGTTGCCTAAGCACAAAACTAGCCATCCTTGTACCGCCGGCTAGGTACACGTTGGAGGCCATTCCCGTCCCCCGATGTGTCATTGGGACTACGTGATGAGACAATTGTTGATGCTTCAATGTCGTGGCGATCCAAGCACCATGCGGCCTTGAAGTCGACCCCTGGTTTGTTCCGACGTGCCTGTGCAATGCGTGAATCGCCTAACACACGACGCCATGGTCCTCGCTGAGTCGTAACGCGACGGACGTGGTCTAGTGTCATGGCGATCCAAGCACCGCGTGGGCAGGAAGGTAGTTTGCTTGTCCCGTTCCATTCATACGGGGGGACGGTGGGGAGCATGCGTGATGCGCGAATCGCCTAGCACACGTGGCATTGGCTTTCGTTAAGCAACGACGCGAGCGTTGCGATGAGACAATTGCTGATGCTTCAATGTCTTGGCGATCCAAGCACCATGCGGCCTTGAAGTTGTCCACCGATTGTTTCCAATGGGCCTGTGCGATGCACGAATTTCCTAGCACACGACGCCATGGTCCTCGCTGAGTCGTAATGCCACGTAGGTGGTCTATTGTCGTGGCGAACTAAGCACTGCTTGGTAGGAAGGTAGTTTGCTTTTCCCGTTCCGTGCATATAGGGGGACGGTGGGAGGCATGCGTGATGCGCAAATCGCCTAGCACATGTGGCATTGGCTTTCGTTAAACAACGACGCGATCATTGCAGTGAGACGATTGCTGATGCTTCAATGTTGTGGCGATCCAAGTACCATGCGTCCTTGAAGCCGTCCCCCAGTTGGTTCCAACGGGCCTGTGCGATGCGCGAATCGCCTAGCACACGACGTCATGGTCCTCGCTGAGTCGTATTGCGACGGACATGGTCTAGTGTCGTGGCGATCCAAGCACCGCGTGGGCGGGAAGGTAGTTTGCTTGTCCCGTTCCATGAATACAAATGCATATGGGGGGATGGTGGGGGCATGCGTGATGTGCGAATCGCATAGCACATGTGGCATTGGCTTTCGTTAAGCAACGACGCGAGCGTTACGATGAGACAATTGTTGATGCTTCAATGTCGTGGCGATCCAAGCACCATGCGGCCTTGAAGTCGTCCCCCGGTTGGTTCCGACGTGCCTGTGCGATGCGCGAATCGCCTAGCACACGACGCCATGGTCCTCGCTGAGTCGTAATGCGACAGACGTGGTCTAGTGTCGTGGCAATCCAAGCACCGCGTGGGCAGGAAGTTAGTTTCCTTGTCCCGTTCCGTGAATACAAATGCATACGGGGGGACGGTAGGGGGCATGTGTGATGCGCGAATTGCCTAGCAAATGTGGCATTGGCTTTCGTTAAGCAAAGACGCGAGCGTTGCGATGAGACGATTGTTGATGCTTCAATGTCATGGCGATCCAAGCACCATGCGGCCTTGACGTCATCTCCCAGTTGGTTCCGACGTGCCTATGCGATGCGCGAATCGCCTAGCACACGACGCCATGGTCCTCGCTGAGTCGTAATGCGACGGACGTGGTCTAGTGTCGTGGTGATCC
>CM075771.1:13871424-13873924 GCA_037974665.1 Ehretia macrophylla | reverse complement strand
TCGATCGCGCATGCCATATGATGGTGCGCGCATGTGGCCCGTATACGGCACGAAGGTGCGCGCATGGGGCGCCCATGCCACAAAGCGATGCGCGCATGGGGCGCCCATGCCACATGATGGTGCGCGCTTGCTGCACGAAGGTGCGCAACTCCGGCGCCCATGCCGCTCGATGGTGCGCGCATCGGGCGCGCATGGTGAACGATAGAGCTCGCACGTGACCCGCATGCAGTACGAAGGGGGCGTGCATTGGGAACCCATGCCGCTTAGCGATGCACGCATGGGGCGCCCATGCCACATGAAGGTACGCACATACGGCGCCCATGCCGCTCGATGGTGCGCGCATCGGGCCCGCATGACGCACGATGGTGCACGCATGGGGCGCCCACGCCACACAACGATGCGGGCATGGGGCGCCCATGCCGCACAGCGATGCGCGCATGGGGCGCCCATGCCGCACGATGGTGCGCACATGCGGCGCCCATGCCGCTCGATGGTGCGCACATGTGGCCCGCATGCCGCACGAAGGTTCGCGCATTGGGCGCCCATGCCGCACGAAGGTGCGCGGATGGTGCGCCCTTGTCGCACGATGGTAGGCGTATGGGGCGCACATGCCGCACGATGGTGCGCGCATGTGGCCCACATGTCCCACGATGGTGCGCGCATGGGGCACCCATGTCGCACGATGGTGCGCTCATCGGGCGCACATGCCGTACGATGGTGCGCGCATGGGGCGCCCATGCCGCACGAAGGTGCTCACATGGTGCGCCCATTCCGTACGATGGTACGCGTTTGGGGCGGGCATGCCGCACGATGGTGCGCGCATGTGGCCCTAATGCCGCACGAAGGTGCGCGCATGGGGCGCCCATGTCGCACGATGGTGCGCTCATCGGGGGCGCATGCCGCACGATGATACACGCATGCGGCCCGCATGACGCACGATGGTGCGCGCATGTGTCCCGCATGCCGCACGATGGTGCACGCATGTGGCCTATATGTCGCACGAAGGTGCGCGCATGGGGCACCCATGCCGCACGATGGTGCGCTCATCGGGTACGCATGCCGCACGATGGTGCGCGCATGTGGCCCGCATGCCGCACGATGGTGCGCGCATGGGGCGCCCATGCCGCACGAAGGTGCGCACATGGTGCGCCGTTGCCGCACGATGGTACGCGTTTGGGGCGGGCATGCCGCACGATGGTGCGCGCATGTGGCCCTAATGCCGCACGAAGGTGCGCGCATGGGGCGCCCATGTCGCACGATGGTGCGCTCATCGGGGGCGCATGCCGCACGATGATACACGCATGCGGCCCGCATGACGCACGATGGTGCGCGCATGGGGCGCCCATGCCGCACGAAGGTGCGCGCATGGTGCGCCCTTGCCGCACGATGGTGCTTGCATGTGTCCCGCATGCCGCACGATGGTGCGCGCATGGGGCGCCCATGCAGCACGATGGTGCGAGCATGTGGCCCACATGCCACACAAAGGTGCGCGCATGGGGCGCACGTAAGTGGCACGCGCGGGCCGCTCAAAGGGCGCTGTTGGGGCACTGTTGGGGCACGGCTGGGGCACTGTTGGGGCATAGCTAGGGGATGGTGGTGGTACACATGGGGGACGTTGGGGGATGTTGGGGGACGGCTTTGGCACTTGTAGGGGACGTTGGGCACGACAGGCAATGTTAAGCATTCGAGGGAATTGTGCATGCGAAATGTATTATGACACGAATGTAGACATTTATATTCTTGTACAAGTGGTTTCCGAATCTACGAAGTAGTCTTAACTTTTGCCTTGTCCGACAAGCTATTCGTCACATTTTTGAGGCGAAATAGATTAATCGGTTTCCTAATCCATCCAAAACAAATTGTAATGCCAAATATCATGTAAACTAATTAATCTATGAATTAATATAAATTTTCCGGAATTTTCTAGTATTTTTTGTGATTTTTCCTATTTTTCGTAATTTTTAAATATTTAAAATTAATTTTTCGAAAAAAATATTTTTGAATATTATTTAACAAATTAATGTATGAATTAATATAATTTTTTCCGATTTTTCTACTATTTTTTCTAATTTTTTTATATTTTTCGTAATTATTAAATATTAAAAAATATTTTTTCAAATTTTTTTTTTAAGCCTTTGGATATCATATGATATCAATAAGGAGCAAGTTGGGTACAAAGATCATGCCTTATGGGGCCTTTTATAGTGTAAAACACCCATTATGAATCTCTGGCAAAATGTATGCTACTATTGTCACTTGGGTTTTTGCATTTAAATCTATTATAGGGGGGTATGTGGTGTCAAGCCTCCTGGTCGAGGGCCATGCGGGGGGACGTTGTGGGCACTTCGTGGCACATTGTGGGCTATATCGTGGGCTATATCGTGGGCAATATTGTGGGCGGGAAAGCCTGCCGAGTGAATCACGCCGAGGTATTGCGTTGCATACCCGTGCGTTGGGGCCGTGCCACCCCTGCCCCGCGTACCCCAGCATGTCCCTCGTT